>VZRE01011744.1:0-108427 GCA_013396775.1 Cephalopterus ornatus
TATATGAGAGGCAGCAGTGGAGGAAGGGAAGGTGGAGAAGGAAGAGGACAGGAAGGAACAATCAGACTACATAACGCATAAAAAACATGAGTATTTCACTATGGTACGTGCCAGAAGCCTACATTACAAATATCACACAGTTAAAAGAAAGTGTTTCCAAAGATACTGTACATCACATTCTTTCAACTTCCAAATTATGTTAGACATTCACAAAATCAGTTTAGCACTTGTTTAGCCTGCAGCTTCTACTCTACAGTTACTCATGTTAATTGATATCAAGTCAAATAAAATGAACCTTAACAGCTGCATACATCTCACAAATATTGCCCTTGGTCATGGCTCAGCCTAGCATGAGCTATCAACAGAAACAAACATTTACACCATAAGCATTTATGCTACAACTTTTAATCATTTTAGCAAGTCTCTGGAAATCAGTTTAGTCTAACTACAGCACACCAAAACTCATTAGAAACCTACGCAGAGTGAATCATAAAGGTCACCCTCCAAGCAAAAATGAAACATGCTCCAAGTCTTCAAGATAAGTTAACTATAAAATCCCCAAAAGGTGTCATTTTCAGGAGGTATTCTCCATTTTCTTTATTTTAAACAAAAAAATAGCAGTGCTTAGCTCATGTAGGGACACAAGAATTTACAGGAAATAGAGTGTAATAACAGCATTTAAAGTGTAACTTTTAGGTTATGCCTTTTGTTACAGTCAAGGGTCCATCCCCCCCCCCCATTTTTAAACATGTTACTGCTTTTAATTTCTTCACTTAATGTAAAAACTATTAAAGTGTGAGACAATTTTCTACTAGCCTTCACAAAAACACATACTTTCATTCGCGCAATAGTCCGATTGATTTCTTCAGTATTTCCCACAGTGACTATGTTTGACTTGAGCATCTGGTCAATCAATACCAACCAGTCGGCCAGCTCACTTCTAGTTTTGTCCAGATCAGCAGGTGCAGAAAGTTCCAAAGCCTGCTGCGCCTGAACAGGAATTTCCAACGAAGAAGATGCTAGCACCACCTTTTGGATATCTGAAACAGAGTTTGGGGGTTCTGTTAAAAAAAAAAAAAAAAAATTGTCGTGGCCACACTTGCAGCTCTGGGAATTACACGGATTTTTTTTTTAATTCCTCTAAATACGCAATAGCATCTACAGACAAAGCACAGCAAAAACTGTACTTCAGCAAACAGAAACAAAGTAATCAGAAGATCCTTTTGCCCCTTTAAGGCTTTTTTTTTTTTTTTACTGCATGCCAAAGACTCACCCAAATGATTCAGAGTGAATTCAAAACAAACAAGATGAAAACTTGCAAAGACAAAATTACATTAAATTTAATAGAATGAAGCTCTTTGACACAAAAGGGAACTGATCCTTATTAACCATAAAAAAAACAATACTTTTAAGATAAATGTCTAAAATTGCCTTCCTCACTTTTATATTATGCAGCAGAAAGGTCTTTGCCACTCTTGGTTCAGAATTCACTCAAGCACAAGTTAGTCAAGTTTCCACAAAAAGTGCATCATGGATTTAGCAATACAGAACTGTCTGAAGAAAGGACAGATGCCTAGTTCAGCCTGAGTAGTTCAGCCACATCCTTTCTACCTTTTTAATCTGACACTGCAAAGAAGTGAGGAATGAGCTGAACAGTTAGAGTGACTCCAGAAGCTGTGTTCCAGTTCCAAGAAACATTAAGTTAGATCAAGCTGGAGCATCAGTACTTCACACCTCCCTCAAACAATGAAACACGGAGCTTTACTTAACGAATACCTTGTACGAAAGAAAAACAAGCTGAATCAAGGCTTTGAAAGGATTACACAAAAATTGATTTGCCTCTTTTAAATTTTGTTTAGTGATGCTGAATTAAAAACAAAATACAGCCAATTTACTGCAGTTGCAAAATCTTTCAGGCAAGGACGTTTTTTACCTAGTTTTCTAAAAAGGATACCTGGGTATCTTGTTTACAATCTGTATTGGCTGAACTGCATTCAACAACTTGAAAATATGGCCAGTGTCAGTGTCTGGTGCAAGAACATATATTCAGACAGCCTTCCCTAAAAGATTCAGGAATCTAGCAGATGAGAAAGACCCATCTGTGTCCCAAACAGCCAAAATACGCAGAATGGCCTTTATTTATACGACCGCAAAGTACCTACACGCAGGACATACTTTACAAACAATTAGCTGTATGGAAAGCTCCTAGTGGATCTTAATTGGTAAAAGGCATGACCACAAATCCACAGGAAACCAGGCTGTCACAAGCACAGCTATTTTGGGTTTTACTCTGCACCTAGTACACTGGCTCCTTATGAGGAGGCCTAAGCTTTACTAAAACATTTCTCCATTTCAGAACTCTCAGAGAAACTCCAAAAGACTTCCCAAATCGTGAACAGTAGAGTGATTTTTTTCCCTACCCAAATATTCCATCTCTCCCATAATAATGTGAAGGTAACCCCCAGTACAGTGCAATTCTACAATGTGTCTTACTTACATTTGTCTCAGTTCACAGAGAAGAGGGTTTTTGATTATTTTTGACTGCAAACAGGATTAAACTCAATATAATTAAGCAGAGCAGAAGGACTGATCACTCACCAGAAGGTTTTGTCTGTGTAACAAGACGAGACTGCCCAACAAATGCCTCCAATTCTCTCACTCTGTCAGGCACTTCTCTGAGCGCCTACAGCCCAGCAGAGAGAAACAAAAACAGTAACACAACCTATATTAACAACAAAAGAGTAATCTCTTATTGGAAAACAAACTATTCTACACCATGCCTGCTAGAATGGCACACCTCAGATATATTTCAATTATATTTGAAGGTATTCTTTAAAAAAAAAATAAAAATGCCAAGAGATACTAAAGTGGGGTTTTTTCACTACATCCCAGTGTCATACCTAAATATTGAAAATAAATAAATGAATTGTTGTGGACAGGTTGTTTACATGTTTTTTACTGTCTAAGCACCAAAACTCATTATTTGATTGTACTTTGAAGATACACAAAGCATGATTTATAGTCAGTCACATGAAAGTAGAGAAATAGGGAATTAATTTAAAAAGGAAAAAATGTTACAACTAAACTGCATTGTAGTGAAGACAAATAGGACTAATTGCTTTTCAAACATTTTTAAAAGGCAGTGATGGAAACGTAATATACAAAGCAGTTGGAGAATCCCATTTTCATGACTGAGTTGGTAAAAAAACACATTTTTTTTCTTTCCCTGATGTATCAGAAAGCCCCTTTCCCCAGTAAATTCTTACCTCCGCGATCCACAAAATAATCTCAAATAACCCTATTTTTCATTTGGATCTCCATTCTGTGCTTGAAAAAAAAAATCTTGTTTTACCCTAACCAGTGAGTTCTTTGCCAATGAGACTGAACACAGGAGTTTCTAATTTACAGTAATAAAATACTCAAGAAGAATCCCAGACACACTCAAAAGATTTTTTCACTAAGCTTTACCACAGTTTCATTTGTTTTCCTCTTAACTGCTGCAAGCATATCATTTTCCTATACAGCAAAGATTTATTGTAACTCTCAATTTCAAGTTTATACACTACTGTTTGACTCAAATAAGCAAAATATTTTTGATCCAGCTGATAAATACTTTTGATTAATCTTTTAAAAGAAAGCCAATACAAAAGAAAAAAAAAATCAACAAAAAACCCTAAGCTAACTAATTAACTCAAACTGATAGAAAAATGTCCACCAATGCTTTCATGTAGAAATCGTTTGGGGCATATTTCCTGCTCATGCTTGTGTGGTTTCCAAATCATTTTATGTACATGCTACAGATACATGAAAAAGAAAATAATCATTCCAAATATACCACTCTCCTTTCAACTTCAGGTACCCTCTGCTCAAGAAATGCACACCTTGTTCCACCTCACATTGAGGGACTGCAGGCAACTGGAAAGTTTGTCTTTTTCCTGAAGATCAACATTTTTATCCAAAAGCACTTCAGGTTCAGTTCTGTTCAGCCATTCCAGTTTGTCACCCTGTACTTCCATCTCTTCACTTAAGACCTAAAAGGGACAGAAGAGTTTCAGACTGAAGTAAAATGCATACACATTTAAGTGTATTTAGACATTTCTCTGAAAATATGTAACAGAAAAGCTTCTATTTTTGTTTCTATGCTCAATCTAGAAATTATTAAAACATCTATTCAAATATCAACATTTACTGATACTGGAAAAAACTTACAAAACCTTCACAATGTACAGCCTTACATCAAGCACGCTAATAATTCTCATCTCACAAGATGCTTCCATTTGATCAACTCTGGACATAACACTTGCCAATCAATTGACACACTGTCAATCAAACTTGTTGCCTGCATTTATTTTTTAAAAAAAATTAAAAACTAGAGAGCTACATCTAACATGCATTATAAAAGTACATGGTACATCACTACAAGACACTTGACTCTAAAGTATACTCTAAAGGCATTTAAAATCTAAACATAACCTTAAAACATCATTTTTATCAGCCATCCACAGCTTTCTCTGTTTTTTTAACATGAAGTGCAGGTCAGAACCTGCAAAAAAACAGAAAGCTTACGCCCGTATTCCCACTGACTTTAAATCCACTGTACTATCATTTGCCCACAGACCAGAAGCACTGTGGAGTAGGTATCAAATTTCGTTTTTAAAACACTAGAATAAAAAAACTACAATAGCAAGTACACATCATATTTTTACACCCCAATATTTGAGCTAACCTGTTACACAATTATTATGGAGGTGGGCATAGAAAAGTGACAGGAACCCAGGCCCAGATGGGAGATCACTGAAAAGAGTACTCTTCCACAATAAGCACTATACCAAGCAGTATTTTCCCTAAATTTTCAAGGGTCTACCTTAAAAGAATTATTTTCTTAAAATATGTTATAACCTTTTCAATTGGATGCTGCTTCAGAAGCTCTACTTAGAAATCTTCTTCTCATTCCCAAACTGTATTTATTCCTGACTGATCAGTTAACATCAGTTATTCCCATTTCCCTAATATCATCCTTTAACAATAGCTCATCTTCCCTACATTTCGTTATTCTCATCATCATATCCCTTCTTATTGTTCTTTATTTGACTAGACAAAATAAGACCAGTAACCTTGCTCAGCACCTGTTCTGTTGCAAGCTCAAACTTTTCATTCATATACATAACCAAAATTGAAAACGCTCTTGCTTACACAGGGCCAAATTGGTATTAATAACGTGCTCTAGCAGTGTTTCCCTAGCAAATTCTGCTCTTTCTCCCCCCTTACTCCACTTCTACCCTTCACTTCAGGCATTTATATTAAAAGGTAGAAGGTAAGAAAAAACACACTTTGATGATAGTCAGATGGCAAACACTCAATTGACTCATCAGTCAATTTGTTTAGGCAAACAACTGCAATACTTTACATCGTTCAACACACTTATTCAAGCCTTCCCAACCTAGATTTGGTCTAACAGAGGTTGTTTGGGTTTTGTGTTGGTTGTTTTGTTGCCTTTTGATTAATTACTGATTTTTAAGAAATGAGCAAAGAGGTTAGTTGGACTAGGTACTCTTCCCATTCTTCTAGAATTTCAGAAATATTCTCCTTCACAAATTCTACAAACCAAAGATGTTTTGCTGTCAAAGCCAGACAGAAAATAGACAGGAAAAATACACACATAATACACAAAATTTATTTGAAAAGGCCAAAACCCTTACAGTTTAAAAAGCAGGCTAAATAAAATCTTACACATGCAAAAAAGCATTAAAACTGCTCAGTAAATAGGACAATGGTGCTTACTTATCATTTAAGGTTATCAGCTTTTTGCTTAAGTTTTGACAATCAAAAAGTTGAGATGGAGACATCATCTCCAATGAAATTCTACTTGCTAAATTTAATCAGTAGCGTATCTATTGCCCACTTTCTCATACACAGACACCATCTTCTGGCTAGATAACACAGTTACCAACTTAATCCAACTTCATTTCAAGTGGAATCTTGCCGTGTAAGTAATCTCATAAAACTGTCTCACAGAACCATAATATTTCTTTGGCTACTTACAATGTGAAAATTCCCCTCCCCAAAAGCCATGTCCTGATGCTTTCCACAAGACATACAGTGTATGCACATATACACACTAATCAGTCTTGCCTTCAATTCTTGCAAGTTTTCTCCATGGTCGAATGTAAATCTTGTGTCCAGAGCATTTTCTACATTTTCTAACCAGCAACGCAGCTCATCAAGCTTCTTTCTGTACTCTATCAGCTGCTGATTCTCTCCTTTTAGCCTTAAAAAGCAAAACAAAAAGCCCACATGCATTTCCACAGTGAATATAGCATGTCAATCCTACATGACTTCTGATGCCACAATCAAGTGTTTGTCAATGCTTGGAGCATTTTAAAGGATTCATTTTTACTGCCAAAAGATTCCATCATCATTAAAATGAAAGATACTTGCAAATTAATAATAATACCTTAAAAACAGAAAAATATCAGTTCCAAATTAACAAAATAGGCTTTTAAAAGACTGCAGAAGACATTAAACATAAGTAATAGTAATGGCAACACCTTCAGGCCTAATCACTGTAAACCACTTTAGGGTCACTGAATTTTTCCCTTGGACGTTTTAGGGACATATGTGATATTTTCACTAAATCACACAAAGTTTTAATGAAACATCTGAAACTAAATAATTAAAAAAGATCTTATTACATTCTACAGGTATCAGAAGGTGTTAAAAACCATGTAATTACATAAAGATCTTACATTATAGAATTGTGGAAATTCAAGAACAATACAAGTTGTTTCAATTAGTCTATCTCTGTCAATGCTACAATAGAAATCAAGTTAACATACAGTTCAGCTTCAGATAGAGAAAGCAGCTGAGCAATTCTTCGTAAAAAAGTCTGGCTTTATAATGAAATTATTTTTAAAACAAAAAAAACTAAGAAAAGTTTTGTGGTTATTGTTTTGTGGGTTGTATTAAACACAGATTCACTAAGGAGTTAACTGCAGGTGCATGTGCAAGAAATTTGTTCTAGAAGGTGGTTCAAAACAGAGCTCAGAATGTCAGAAAAATTCAGATTAATGACAGCGTGCAATAGAATGTACTCTCCCTCCCAGAGACTTCTAAATGAGTCTCTCCTTATTGCATCTGGTCAGACATCCAAATTTTTGATTAACTTATTACCTCTGTTGTCTATCCATGACCTCTGTGGTGATTGCTTTCCAGCGTCTATTGAGTCCTGCCAGCTTATCCTGAAGGAAGCTCCCATCTGTAGCAGACAGTTTCTGTATGATCCCTTCCCCAGTTCTGTTCAACGCTGAAACACTGGTCTGATGGCTGCTGACTCCCTCTTCAAGTTCCTGTCAGAGATATTAAAGCCACACAAAATTTTATTACTAACCTAAAGTGACTTTGATCTGTGGCTCATGATATGCAAGATGAATCCTGGGTGCATATTATTTTACTAAAACAGTCACTTAAAGCCATTTTACTTAGAATTGGATGCTGTTGATTTTGCTGTGGATGTTCTGTTGTTGAATCTAGTTCAATTTTATGAGTGTCATAAAAAGATAGTGACACAGAATAGGCTGCCAAATACTACTTAGAATCACATGAATTCATTTAAACCACCAGTGTTAGAATGTACAGTCAAGTTTGATTCTTTTTCTCTTAATGTACAATACTTCCTAGTAGTGTTAACAGATGGTATGACAGTTTTTACCAGTTCTTTTCATAACTTATACCCCTAACTTTTTCTTTAACTTCAGAGTATTTTAGCTAGGATAATTATGGCTGTGCTGTCATGGTCCCAGACACTAAAGAAAACCCACTAAGCTAAAGGAAGTCACAAGATGTCAGGATTAAACCTTCAAATATCCCTAACCACTACAAAAATCTTACCTTGTTAGCAAAAATTTCTTTGCAACTTGATTAGGAATAAGATGATTCAAGAAAGAGAAGGGAAATGCCTGAGAAGGAAACTTCAAGCAGCAACAAGGATAAAACACAAGCTGTGGTTTAGATAGAAGTCACTTTTTTTTTTTTTGCAACACACACTTGACACTTGGATAACTACCATTCTCAAAAGAAAAAGAAATCTGATTCTTAAAGTTATGCTTTCTTCTCCTTACTTAAAAGGAAGTAAAATAACTAAAAAGACATCAGAGAATTAAATTCCAGAACTAAAGTCTGAAAACACAGAACGTAAGATAAGACTCCTGCAATTGGAATCTCTCTTTTTCTAGATTGTTTATACAAGGCAATATCTTCCAAAGTCATTTGTTTAAAGTTAGGTAAGTTATAGGTGACCATCATTTGGATCCATTTTTTAATTATGAGATGAAACTAAATGAAATAATATATTGGATTTTTTAACTGATATATTTTTGAAGCTGTAACAAAATTATAAACTGACATAAATTATTCCAACATTTGAATTATCAAATTATTTCAAACCTATCCATACTAAGAGTGATCATAAAACCCCATGCTGTAAGGAGTTGAGCTCTTCCCCAAGAGTAATTTTAAACTGCAACTAAAATAGAAATTTTAAGAATTACCACTTTTTAAAGTGTAATTGCACAGCCTCACTGCTAATACATTTGTCTGTATAGAAAACTACAATTTTAGACAGAAGTCTAGACTTCTCCCAGATTGCTCGCTTTATGCACAGATCACACATACCTGCTGATGCAGCCCAGCTGTCTGCAGCTCCAGGCTGCCATCCGGACCACGGGCATCGGCTAGTAACGCTTCAGCTTCCGTTATCCAGTGGGAGAGATCATTGAGATCACAGTGGAACTGCCTCCATGCCTCAATCGCTCTATCAAAGCAACTGTTCGAAAACAAAGGATTGAAAGGTTATCCAAACCACTTCAGAGAAAAGGCTAAGAATCCCACTCCAGTGAGTAGAAACTTGCTGTACAGAATAGAAAGCCTAGTATACAGCCTGGTTAACCAAGTCCCAGTACTGAAGGCTTCCTGGCATAGTAGCAGCTGATGAAAGCCAACGGCAGAGATTGTTGTTAACTTCCAGATGAAGGAAAAAAGGGCAGTTCTAAGCAAACTTTTGTTTCAATCACTTAAAAAATAAAGATTGATTAGCTACATCAAATTGGTCTGCAGAAACCTTTTTTTCTTTATCACGAAACGTGTCAGGTATCAGACAGTGAGAAACATGAAATATGATTAATTGCTCAGATTTTTTTTTTCTCCTTCATAAGCTATGGGTGCTTATTCTGGTGCCTGGAATTTATTAAGTGAAGGTGATTTTGATTATATAAAACTATACCAGTGGGCATGCCTAAGTAGGTTTTATACATTTTAATCACACAATAATTTAACAGGAATTTCATTGTCATCAACTTGGCAGCCTCAAATTAATGTGTAGCTTAACTTGAAGGGCAACATTTTGTAGCATGGACCAAGTGGAATTACCACAGTCAGAAAGTTGTGTTTTAACAAAATGAGAGTTCTCTTACATTAAGAAGCTAACAACATCAGAGCATAAACGCTAAACAAGAAAACCATGCCAGAAAGGACTATTCCTTCCTGGCTTGATTTCTATTTGTTGATTGTTCCTCCATCACACTAGAGGGCTCTGTAATTAACAGGAGACCTGGCCTCCTATGTCTTTAAAAATGACTGGTTTTATTGGTTTGGAATAGTTAACAATCTCATTTGCAGCCCATTATTTTTGGCTTAAATAATTGCAACAGTAGAGACTCCAGGGTTTTTGCATATATGTAGATACAATCTGAAATTAGCAGCATAACATCAAAGGTATCTAAAGCCAAAGTTTAAAGAGCTACCGTTGAATCTATTTTCTTTCCACTAATTAAATTAAAGGATCTCAGAGTTCCTAGGACAATTATTTTCATCAAAATTATATCTCATTTTTACAAGACATACATATTTCTTGATACATACAGGGCTTATTTGTTGTTATTATTATTATTATTGGCCAATACAATTACAATAAAGAAGTCTTAGAAATCTCTACCTAAATTTTTTTATCCGTATCTCCTAATTCCTCCATTTCCTTCAACATCCCAGGCCAACTTGCAGACTGACCCCAAATCTCAATCTCCTATTATTTCTCAGGTATATTTCAGTCTAACGGAACATATCAGCTCATGATACTATCTCATTCCACATTTAATGAGAAGATATATTCTAAGCACTTAAAATAGATTAAAAGAATGTTCTATTACTTCCTTAAAAATTAAAGTTTTTGAGGGAGTTCTGACCACATGACTTTTTCAGAATCCAGAATTTTAAAACATCAGAGGAGAACACTGAGATACCAAGCTTTAACTCCTTCCATTTTTGTTGTGAGACTACAGTTTCATCAGTATTTTTAGCAGAGACAAAGTTTCACTCCAGTTTTGAGCCAGATACACATGCTGCTGTTTCCTTAGAGACTTTTTTGCTGAAAGATAAAAGTACCAAGTCCTATGACTACAGCATGAAGGCTTGGCTATTCATTGCCTCCTCCACAGCAGGAATCCACTGCTTCCAAACTACATCTCATTCCCAAGACACCAACACTTTTAGCACTGGGGGAAAATCCCTAGCAGAAAGAGCAGAACTGGCAAACCAGCACTGTTACAAGCAGCTCAACAAAGCATTAAGCCCATATATACACACAACACACACACACATTTTACTCTGTACATATGTTCAAGTCAAATTGTGGTCAACTGGATTCAGCTGACTACTTAGAAGCTTAGTTAAGTACAGTTTAATTCAACTTGTGCTTGGCTACAGAGCTTTTATCAAAGGTTTAACTACTTAGCTGGCACTCAATCTTTACTACCTCTGAAAACTAAATCAATCTTTTGCCACAGGGTTCAGATGCCGTTTGTCCTAATTTCAAAATCTCCACCCATTCCAGAAATAGAAAAAAGGCAAAGATGACTAAGGAGATAGTCATCTAGCTTTTACTTAGCACAACACCAGGAAAAGCAAGATTAAATTTGGCTAAAAGTTATTCTTCATAACAGAAAGGGTATAAAAATACTAATGCCAAAATACAGCATTTTAATATTGAGACTAATAATGTCTTCATTAATCAAAGTACATACTTTAGCATTTTATACATTTAGGAAGCTGTGTATCATTTCTCTAAACTGCTAGTACAGTAGTCCTTTTTTGTGTGAAAATCAAGCCCCATGATATTCTCATTAAGATGCAGAGCTCTCCAAACTTCATGAAGTTCAAGATTAATGTGTATTCAGTGAAGTAAGCGAGGAGGTAATCTGTTGCATTTTGCCAGCTATTCATAAACATTAAACCTACCTTTTTCAATGAGAAGACTAGGTTTCTGGTTAACCTTGGCTACTTAATTAAACCAAATCTGAGTAGTAAATGAAACTGTACTCATACTTAAAAAATTACAATATTAGTTAAAGCTTTTTAAGTAAGTTACAGGTGGAAAAACAGGCATAACTAAAGCTTAGTGCATACTACATCTATGAGGACACTAAAATAGCTGCAGGCATATGAGTATGGATAGGCACCAGATCCTGGAGCAGTTGTCTCCAAATACAGCAGGTGACCACGAGCTACTAGAGAGAGCACAGAAAGTGGTACCTAGCTGGTATCACTGATTTCTAATTAAAAAACCTACAGTGACATAACATTGCCTGCTGAGTTATCAGAAATCTTGATCCTTCACTGATCCAGTGGCCCAGAATTTCTGCAAGCCTCTACTTAGAGAATGCCACCAACTGATTTTTATATTCCTACACATACATCAGTGCTCTGAGTTGAAAACATCAGCTTATGTAATACACACTCTTCCTAAAAACATCTCTTCAAAATACACTATCATGTGTTTGGTATCAGATTTCTGGTGCTACAAAGCCACTGAACATGGCTAGCCATAACTTTATGCTCTACAGAACTTCTACATCATCCATTACTTTACAATCACCATTAAAAAGCAAATATTGTAAAAACAAATTAACTACAGTATGAGCCTCTCATTTAATTTTAAATTTCACAGAATAATTTTCAGTCAGTAAGGTGCTTTTTTTGCATAGCAGCAATCTCAGTGTCTACTGCTTTTTGCAGTATGAGTACCTTCAGCTTACTGATAACTTCCTGAACACATGCTTTCAGACTTTTACAAATTCCAACTTAAAATACTCATCTAACATGCTCTACCAAGTTTTACTACATAGTATTTAGTTTGGTTTTAAACATTTAAAATTTAGATAAAGGTATTTTAAATTAGATTCAGATAAGGTATTTTTGGTTTAGAGTATCTTCTGCAAGGAGTGGGAAGAAATTTGTGGAAAGGAAATAAGAAATATGTATTTCTTAAGCACTGATTTCACTATTCTCTTATTTTCTCAACCACAAAATTTTCTGATCTTGTCATTTCTCATCTTCAATTACTTACAACAAATAGTAATGACAACTATCATAGGTGCTGTATTTTAAAGATCCCATTCTTTCAAACTCCTTCCCTCCTTCAAAAATCAGTCTTAAATTCTTCGTTATAAAATGTCCTGCTCAACCCTATTCTTCTAGAACTTTGCTTTGTGATACCTTTACAAAAACAAAATTTTATGTTATATAAACAAAACATTCTATTTTATAAAGTAGAAACAATCATCTTCAAACTACAATTTGCATGTTAACAGTTCAACATTCAATAATTTCGGAAATTACTTTGCAGTGCTAAATATTAAAGCTGATTACTCCCAAACTCCGCTTCATCATTAAGGTACATTTGGAAAACACTTATTTATATAATGTACATTTACATGTACATAAAATATTTACCACGTAGTCATAGAGACCAATCATCCTTGACTTACCACTTACGATCATTGTACATTCTATTAATTCTGTCCCATTCCGCATTCAACTGAGTTAGTGCATCTCCTATTTGTATTGCCTCAGGTCCAGATGCTTCTAATATAACATCAGGCTGCTTTTCATGTATGACTGCA
The DNA here is from genome assembly GCA_013396775.1 of Cephalopterus ornatus. Classification (NCBI taxonomy): domain Eukaryota; kingdom Metazoa; phylum Chordata; class Aves; order Passeriformes; family Cotingidae; genus Cephalopterus; species Cephalopterus ornatus. Next base: position 12,951 of record VZRE01011744.1, read on the forward strand.
ATTTGATCTCCAAGTTTATCCAAAATATCTTTTATGTTCTGGAAGCACAGTAATGACACAAGACATTAGTAAAGTCAACACCAGCAGGAAATTTAAAAAAAAAAAAAAAAAAAAAAAAAAACAAACACACACGCACCAAAAAAAGCAATCTCTCCAAAATACTGTTCCAAAAATTAGCATCCACAGAAGGACCATGACCAGCTGTATCAGCAGTTTACAGTTCAAATCTATTTTAGCAACTGAACTGAATACTTCATCACACCTTCTTAAGCATGTGTCGTCCTCAGTTTTTTACGAAGAGGATGAAATATTTTATGTATCAAATTTGTCCCTAAGGTAAAGGGGCACACCACATTTCTCAAAACAGCAGTATCTCTATTATTAAACAAATCTGCCCATATCATGAAGACACTGAACATACTCCATCCTCATGAAAAAATGGACCACAAAATATTTTTATTATGCTTTATGTGGCTTCCCATTTGCACAGAACTGCAAAAGCATAAAGATTTCAGATATAAATGATAATGATAAAGTTAAGGCAATCAATCTCAAATATCATTGAACTATGATGTGAAAATTCCTTTAAACCAGATGCTGTTGTAAGACTGCCTTGGTATTCAGAGGACAAACAGTCCCTGCACACAGTGGTATATACTTATCTTTTTGAATTTACAAGAGTAATGCTTCTAAAAATCCTATGCTCCACTATTTGCTTCTTCTGAAAATATCCTTAGAATATACCTAAACTTCAAAATCATATGAGACATCTGTACCCAAACATAGTATTTAAAACCCATCTTAAAATAAAGACTCCTAATTTTACTCAAGGGAGCACAGAAGCAGAGTAAACAGGGACATGATAATATTATCAACTAAACAGTTGTCAAAGGTTGGCATCATTCCTCTATTTGCTTATGCAAACTATATTAAAAAATAAAACATGAAAAATGGAAGCATGTACACAGCAGAAAGAAAACCAGGTCAGAAAAGCAGACAGAAATTCTGAAAAGCTTTTAAGGGACCTGTAAAACAGCTGCAGAAACATCTAATCTGGCTCCTGGTGAGAGGCAAAGCCTGACTACCTCAAACATGGACCTTGCTATGATTCTGAATCCAGGCAGGAGCATCTACACTGCACCATACCATGTGTAATTCCCAACTCCAATGGATGTTTTCTGGAGTAGTCTCTGTATCATGCTCTTTTGTATGCTCAGAATTAACTGGGACTCAGACTTCTACATAGTTCACTCACATCTGACAGCAGGATTCAGTATTTTCAAACATACTTTCTTCATCCCCTGTTGAAAAAGGCCAAATCCTTAACTACTTCCTCATCATTCATCACACAGGTAAATCCACTGGCTAACAATAAGAAGTGGGAATTTAAAACTGAATGCATATTGATGCTTTGCTAATTAAAACTGGGACAGTCATCTTGTGGCCTCATACATAGCTTCATAAAAAGTGATGAATTTCCCTTTATCCCTCTTCCTATGTGAGCAATTGTTTTCATATGACATAAAACCAGCAGCTGTATTAAGGAGATCGAGCAGGAATGTTAAGGAGAGTGGCTTTAGCATTTCTATACATGTTACATAGACTATGTGATGAAAAACACAACAGTATCTCCAACAAGTTAAACGCTGCTCCTTTAACCTCTCATCCAGCTTCCATGCTACTCCACTTTGTATCCAGATTATGCATAGAAAAAGAAATTGTCAACTGAACTGTTGTTTTTTAATTTTCAGTGCATTTTGTTCCCATGTATATGGAGCAAGAACAGAAATACAGCTATACAGTTGCTAAGGTGGAGGTCTTTCTTCTGCTGTTCTCTTCTCCACTCTAAATACAATGCTTAGGCGTGTAGTACCTTCAGTGCATCTTCCTGAGATGAAAAATCCTCATAGACGCCAGTATTTAGCTCTGGTGCATTCAGCAGAAGTTCAATATCAGCCATGGCCAGCAAAACTTTGTTGATTTCAACCAAGTACTCAGCTGAAAAAGGCAAGGTCCTAACCCCTGTTGCAAATTGCCCTTTTAACCTCTGCTGGACAGGGATTGCCTGAAAACAAAGTCCATTTTAGATTTCAAACCACAAGCAATTTTATGAAAAAATCATAAGTCAGTAAACTATATTCAGAATAAGTACCTTTCTACATTAAAAGACAAAACAAAGGCCCTTCTAGAAAGGCTACGTAAATTCAGAAAGCTCCAAGTCCTGCAGAGGACAGTTTCTACATTTACAAAAAAAGTTAGAAAACAGTAGATATCATGTTTCACAATGACCCTGTATAATTCTTAGTTAAAATTCTGAGGAATGGGAAAGGCACTGCTGTTTCTCTCACCCTGATCCTTACCGTTTCCAGAAATTACACTTCTTGATTGAGCCTGTATCTAGTTGCAATTATAACCCGCTGTCTGCTTCCTTTATCATTAAGGACTCCCAAAAGTTACCAATTTACTTTTTTCCTCTCCATATGCTTTTCAATAACCATCCCCAACCACCTTTCCCAACTATTTCTTACATAAATTAGTGTGCCACCAGTACCCCAATATGCTTTTTGCAGGAATAAGAGACACTACCTCCTCAAGAGCTTGGCAATTGTTTCCTGCTCTGGCTGCAAGACTAGGCTATCTAGCCAAGTATCATGTTACCAGATAAGAGAGTAAGAACAGTAATTTAATGCAGTTTTTCCTTGGCTCACAAATGATGGTCTGCATCAGAAGCATTAGGAAGCCTGCTGCAAGAAGCCATGCCTGGCAAAATCACTAAGGCAGGTGAAGCAGACTGAAAGAATTTTTTTGTTGAAAAAGTTTCTTGTCAAACAGGATTCTATTACCACCTCTGAAAACAGCCCAGTTCTTTAAAATCATCAAATATTGAACAATTCAACCAGCTTCTAAATCACCATCCTGTACTTGGTAAATTTGAGTCAAGTAAGACAGAAGCATTGGACTGTGTGATTTACTAACAGCTGAGAATACACTTAAGAGAGTGAAGAATAAATTTATGTTCACAGAAATTCCAGCCAGTGAATTTCACTTTGCAATTTGTCTGATCTGGGTGAACGCATAAAAACCCCTAGCACAGCAGCCAAATAATAAGATATGCCGCCCCACTAAAAAAGTTGTTTGCAAACACCTCTCTCTATCTTCCTCCTCCACATGTTTCTGAGAATTTCACTAAGTCACTCAAATTGCTCAGAGTCCCATCCAACCTGGCCTGGAACGCTTCCAGGGATGGGGCTTCCACAACTTGTCTGGGCAGCCTGTTCCAGTGCCTCACCACCCCCAGTAGCAAAGAATTTCTTCCTAATATCTAATCTAAACCTACTCTCTTTCAGTTTGAATTCATTCTCCCTTTTCTTATCACCATATGCCCTTTTAAAAAGTCCCTCTTGATCTTTCCTCCAGGTCTCCCTTCAGGTACAGGGAGGATTCTATAAGGAACTCCCCAGAGCCATCTCTCTCTTTAAATACTACTGCAGGAAGAAACGGAATATGGGGTTACTAGTGAACATTTTATAAAAAAGGCCTCTCAATAAAAACTGTTAAAAATAGTTTTAATTCAGAAGTCAAATAAAAGTTTGTTTCCTCCTATACTTAGCATCCAGTGTAACCTGGAATTCAAAATTAGATTTTGGATTTTCTTCCCCTTTCCCCTTTTACACTTAAAAATATTTTGCAACAAAATGTACCAAAGATTCAATTCAAGGAGATTCTCTGACTTGCTTCCAAGTGGATTTTGGAAAATACTCCCCAAGAAATTGAAATAAAATTAAAGAATTTACCTCCTTGCACGTTTAACTACGTAAACATTTTAACCAACTAGCCAAACAAATCTTAGACCTCATATTATTTATTGTCTTTGCAAATAGAAAATTAATAGAATAGTCTTTTAAATAGAAAAGACTATTTTTAACCACTTCTTGCTCCTTCTTACACTCAAAATATTTCAGAGCCAGGTTTCTCGTAAAAGATTTTTCAAAGCTCAAATCTCACATCTATTTCATTTGTTCTTCTGTGTTAATGCAATCAGCAAACAATGGTTCATTATTTAAGGAACCCAGCTATAAGTATACATAACTAAATATGGTTCATATTTAATTAATCCTATAAAAAGTACATTAGGCAAACAAATTTTTTTTTTTTACTGGAATAATACTTGAAGAGCCTCTAAGATGGTGTCCGTGTTTCATTTTACAGAAAAAGCCGCACTGTGCCTGCAACAGCATATTCCCTTTCCACCTGCTAAATTATCATTTTCATTTCAAAACAGCTTCCTAAAACCTGGAAAAAATCTCTCAGGAACTTTAGTCAACTAATTATCTCTTCAATTTAAAGTTTAATTTTTCTTTTCCCTCATTCTGAGCCAAGAATAGAGCAATTTAAATACTAAAGCAAGGTTAGAAAAGAAGGACCTCAAGGAGATACAAACTTTCAACGCAGGTTTTTCTTGCTAACGGATTTGTGGCAAAACAAGGGTTACACAGAAGTACCTGCTATGCAGAAGAGTTACCAATATTTCAGATCCACTTAAATCCATAATCCCAAGAAGCATACATGATGAGGAATATTTATGATCCAGCTACTTCCAACAAATCAATATATAGATATGACCTTCAAAGCACCATAAATAAGTACTCTCCTACACAGTCGTTTACAAAAACATAATAAATAATGCATTACATAAAACTGTAATTGGAGTTACTCCCCAGCTTGGCAGCTGAAAACTTCCTTTCCCTCCCTGTTTGTTCATTTCAAACACTAGTTTCTCTCTTTTCTCTGCTCACTGCACCTTCCTTACATCAAGGTGAGGTGTTAAGTCACCTGCAAGCCTGTGGGTCCAAAATTCATTTAGTGCTTCTCAGTCCTGAACAAGCACTGCAGTTTTCAAGTCTGGTGCCTCCACTAAAATTCTAGAGTAACTGTGAATATCTAAACTGTTGATGATATTTAAGAACACTATTTCTTCCTCTAACAATGTTATTGTCTCATACTATTTTCAGTGTTCAAGATCAATTAGCAGAGCAGGTGAAAGAGCAAGTCATAACAGTAAAATAAGGCAAATTATTTTACAGGCTGGCTTACCCCTCAAATATCAGAAAATTAGAGACACAAGCACACAAAGCAAAAGCATTAGTTTCAGTTTCTAAGTTTCACAGCAGTAACGAAAACTGCTGCGGTCCCTCTCCGAAAGTCTAGTTGGCTCTGCCAGACCAGAAGCTACACCTGGAAGAAAAAGAAACTGTATCATGTTTTACTTTAAATGTGCATGGATCCCCATTTCCTTCAAATTCCCTGACATTATTCCAAGTCCCAAGGAGCTCACATCACCAGCAGGGACTGCTGGAGACCCAACAAAGCAGTCAGGTGTCAGGCAGTTAAACAGACCCTGGGGCCATCTTTGCTGCCCAGCTCCACATGGGAGGGTTATAATGTGAAGCAGTCTTTCTAAAGAGAAGCAGATTTAAAAGGTTTACTTTCACAGCTGATACTGATGGCCTGTGTGACCAAGGAGAGCAGACCATCTATCATAGGCAGTTTAAGCGACATAGCATTATAGCTGTGAATGAGGAGCACCACATAATGATTTTGTGATGTGAGTCTCAAAGGGAACCAAAGCATTTTGCCCCTGCCTCCCAAGTTAATTGGTGCTAGGTTAAAAAGTTACAGAGCAGTCAAAAATACTGATAGGTGTTAATTACGAAGCTTCTTATGCAGAAACTGAGAAGTACTTGACAGACTGCCTAGCCTCCAAGCTCATCTAGACATTACTTACTGATTCACAAGGTTCCTCACTGTTATTGCCTAAAATATTAATGTAATTACCATACAGTTACATACATACAATTTCATGTAAGAAAAGGAGAAATAAAAATAATTCAAAACCACAAAAAAAATCCACAAAACCACAACAAAACAAACAAAAAAGCATCTGTACCTTCAACAATTAAGACGTACAACTTTCTGGGCAGTAAATTTTATCAGACATCCTTTTAGGTCAGTTGTGAAATTGTTTGTCAAGACCCACACACACATTATCAGAAATACTTCAACCTTTGTCTATTTTATTAATTTTCATTGTGTACAGTAATATCAATCACATGAGGGTAGTTATCACTCCCTAAGCACCTTAGGCAGTGAAAGGCATCAGAGTAGTTAAAACATCTTGACTGCAGGACGCAGAGGCATTTAATTTAAGCCTCATATGAGGATTTTTATCATACCTGCACCAAACTAATATTGAATCAGGCTGTTTGAGTCAGGGTATCAAAAAGGGTTAAATATAATCCCCATGGATCAAGACTGGCAAGAGAAACTGTCCTGAATCATGCCCACTGCCCAGATCACACTCTAAGATTTGGGCCTGAGGGATGGGGTATTTTGGACCTATGACAACTATGTAGAAATCCCAAACCAGTATATGCTGTTAATTTCCTAATGAAAAATGAACGCTGTCATTTAGAAAACACTTCTTTCTATAGAGGTGTCAAAAGAAGAGCCATTAAACCCTAACACTTAAATCTCTAAAGCTCATACATAACATTCACTGCTTGCTCTAAGAAATAAAAGTCTCCTTTACCTGTAGTTTTTGTTCATCTTCCACACCTTGTGGCCCTGACAGACGGTCCTCAGCCTCACCCAGCCACTTCATTAGATTGTCATGTTCCTTTTTATACTGTGAAAACACCGGAGAGAGTTCCACCACCTGTTTCCTTTGAAATGACCTGTACTCCTACAATTCAGTGTATTATGAAAATATAAAGAGAAGGAAGTAGTGAACAGAACAGGTCTTACTTATTTGAAAAACAAAAACTCTATTTTTTAATAGATATATTTTATTTATCTGCATAGACACATAATCAAAGCCAGCCTGAGGGCCATACTGTACCTTTGAACTACATTTCATCTTACTAATTCTAATAAGGTCCAAGCAGGTGAGCTATAAGGAGTATAAAAATATGGATCCCCTTTGTTTTAGACAAAAATATTTTTAATATGGCATGCATATGGAAGCACCACAACATACTGGAGTCCACAATTACTGCTATCACCTTGTACAGGAAGCAAGAGGAATTCGGGAACAGGCTCATTCACACAAACATCTCCAGCTGAGAGCTCAATAAATATGGTTTTTTACATGTATCTATTGTAGCCACTCTGCACACAGCCTGGTGGTGGAGATAAACCTCTGTTCAAGGGTCAGCAAAGACAAACAAAGCAAATGCAATTCACTGCATCCGAGTAAATGCATATAGGGTGGCCCTCTCTGAAGCAGTGAAAAGGGCTTTAAAAATCAAAACCACTCCTGCCAAACTTAAGGATGACAAAATTCATATTTTGGAATTGCAACGATTCAGACAGTCAGATTGTGTGCACGCACATTTAACTCTCCCCTAGAGAATTCTACATGCTAAAAAAGTTGTAAGTTGCAAAATATGGATAACAGGTTGTAAGTGGGATATCAAAGGGAAAACTGCATAAATGAGGTATAGTAACTATCAGAACTGTACCTGCACACTCTTGTACTTTTTCTGCAGAAGCAACAGCTGTATGCGGATCTTCTCTCTCTTACGGTCCTCCATAGGCTGCTGTAGCAACTGCCCTCCTCTCTGCAAGACTTCTTCGATCTGAGCTCTTTCTTGATCCAACTAAAATTACACAAATCTCTATTATCCGCAGAAATTAATTTTAGAAACATTAACTGCTGAGATATCAACAGAAACGCTGGCAAATTGTTGTTTTATTATCCAAATGGGAGCCAAACAAATTCAAGCAGAGATTCTCTTCGACAACTACCAAATCCTAAAATCCAGCTTGCTCATTCCATATACTTCATAGAGATGCACTGCAGGATACTTAATGAGCCAGCAGCAGGCAGCCACATCAATAGGGTGCTATGACTTTAGCACCTCTTCTATTCTATATGTTCCTTGACTATAATATGCAAGCTCAGAGCAGAAGAGTAAGAAAACAAAAATTTAACGAATACAAAAACACCACAAAGGGAAGATTATGTCCTATAACAATAGGTCCTTCTGTAGAGGTCTTCTAAAATTTGCTTTCTGTGGTACATACAGCATTTCTCATAGACTTATACTCAGCTTTCCAGATCAGTTTATAATATCTGAAGTACTTAAAAGGAAGGCAGGTAGAGGACTTTATCCAATTTTGTAGGCAACAAGGCTAGTGTGGACAATAGATAAGATAAGACAGTTTTATGTGGGTGAATAGCAGAGCCTAGATAAGAATCTAGAAGATAAATTTGGTTCCAAGTTTTTATTTAGACTTCTAACATAGAGCCATATTAAAAGACTCTTACTTGCACCTTATGTCACAAGCATTCACTGACATGGCCTATGCACTGTGTTTCAGTATATCACACCAGTTTAAATTTGAACCCCATTACTTATACAGGAAGGATTCCTTATAAAGAGCAGCTTTGAATAGAAGACAGAAGATAGATAAACAAAAATCAGAGTTCATTACCTGTACTATATAAAATCATGGTAAAAATACAGACTCAAGTATGACTAGTTACTCTCAACGCACCAGCCATGAGGCAACAGCTGTAAGAGAAGTATTGGAAAATTGTGCAGTGTTTCCAACAACCTAATAATTCCCTTCATTTTCTATCTATATCTTAAGGAGATTCTCAGAATTCCCCTGTGAAATCTGCAGCAATGTAACATGGGGACAAAATAGAAAGGGAGTTAGTCAATTAATTAATCGTTCTATTGCTCACAAACCTTTTCATCTTCCCCGCTCATTTCCAGATGCTTTTCCACAACTTTTAACACATTCTGTAGGTCACTCTCAAATTTTTCCAGGTCTGTAAAAGCCACTTGAACTTCATGGGGCTCTGACACAACAGGAAGTTGTTCTTGTCCAAGAAGCATCTGCAAAGCAAAAATAAATCTTTATTCAAGCCAAAAATTTATTCTGAGCTGTCACACACAGCTTAATGATTTAAAACAATTCTCCATGATCAGTTTGCAGGACCATCAGATATCAGCATATATAAAAATTGTAAGAATTGTTTGATCTAACTCAGAGTTAGCTTGAACACAACACATTGGTAGTTACTAGCAAGTTTCTACATTCAAACTTCAATCTGAGCATTTTGGTCTCAAAATAAATGAAAAACTTCCAGTTGCACTAGCTTATAGTGTTGTTCTGTAGCTCATAAATATGTACTGCAAGATATACATATACAAACAGTTGTTTGTAAATTTTCCCATACAACTCAAGTCATCACCTGCTACTAAGGTAAAAAAAGCAGTTAGTTTAAGAATCAGTCTGTCTATTTTTCACATATAAATATCTATACTCAAAAGAGAACCAAAAGCAGCCAAGTGCTGTTCCAATAAATAATGATCTATCCACTACAGTAGTTTGGCACAGAACTCCCAAGCATATTCTGGGGCTCGTTCATCCTCACCTTGGCACTTTTGATGTGCTGAGAGACCTTCTCAAAATTACGGTTCAGTTCTGCCAGTTTGGGTTCAACAAGTTCATGGCATGACACCCCCCGACCATTCATTAAGATGATAGCCTGATCACGTACATTGTCCACTCGAAGACTAACATCATCTAATTCAGATGTTAAGCGCTAAGAAGTGAAAAAAAAAAGAAAATGGTTATGGCTAGGCAAGGAAAGAAACATTTAAAAATAAAAAGTACGCAAACCTGACAACATCATTTAGAATCCGGAAGTTGATGGCAACATTTCCTACCTTCACAGTTTCCTCCTTCTTGCTAGCTGACTTTTTCTCTATCTCATCCAGCAAGGCTTCAGCCTGATACAACCAAGTACTTATGTGGGCAACATTTTCATCAAAAATTTCCAGCTGGCTCTGATGATTCTGAGAAAAGATGAAAAAACAAAAAAGTATCAATATGAGAAAATTCAAAAAATTAACAAAAAAATCCCCATCCCTCCTCCTCCCCCCATCAAAAAAACCCCCAAAATGTCCCATTAAAAAAAAAAAAAACCACAACCCTGCCAAAACCTACATTATGAGTAAATAGGAGATCAATAAAACAGTGTTATGGATACACCTTGGAAAGAAACACTGAAAATTAGATTGTATCTTTCATCTTTAACAGTACTTACAAGAATTCAATTTTCACTCTAGACATTATTGTTCCTAATTCACAGAAAGGGAAACATAAGTAACTGAGGTATTTTGCACAACTAAATAAGGATAGAGAACATATTACGACATTACAGCCAGACCACAATAGTTCAGTCAACCAAAAAACCCACCATTTTTTTAACCAGCACTAGCAGGTACAACAGTATGCATTATGTGCACTTGTGGGGGTTTTTTGATTGGAAAGGGATTACACCAAAGCTGCAAATTATAGTAGTCAAGTTTTGTTTTTTTACTGATTGCATTAAAATATCTTCCTCTTAAGAAAAGTCACAAAATTGTATACATGTTAATTAGGTCTGCTTTCCCATGCAGTAAGAAACTGTAACATTTGGTGCCACAGACAGAAGTAACATGTTATTCTGTGTCACAAAATAAAGCTATTAGATCCAGAGAAGTACCCTTCTGTTTAAGATTCTTACCCAAAAAAAGGATACATAAGCTTTGATCTTTTATTCTAACAAACCAAAGGGAGAGAGAAGAGAGAGAAGGCCTATGATTGCTCTCCATACCACCATCAAGACACAGTTTCACATGGAAAAAGAACAATTTAACCTAACAAAGCACACAGACAATACTCATCACCAGACATGTACATAACTTAGAAGTATTTTGTTGTGGAGCATCCTTACAGCATTTACAAATAAGAACAAACTACCTGACTACTCCTAACAAGGACTAACTGGATTATGAAACAAACAGTATGTCCTACAAGAGGCACTGGACAGGAGGCACAGGGCTCACTATCTATGTATACACTAAAGTTTTCACAATTTCAGCCCATATCAGGGGGTTCTGAAGGTGGATCGTCATAAATAGCTGAACAATACCAAAATATCTTAACTATATAAAAGCACCAGACTTACTAGCATCAGTTGTAGACTGTTTCATGTCCATTTAGCATAATTAGCAGCTTTAAGTGTATAATATGCTTAGCATTTCATTTCTTCAGCCAAATAGATGCTGCTGGCATACTCCCACACTTGCATTTAAGGGCTGTCCAAAAGAGCAATAGGCTGACAGTCACAAGTGCTTAGCTGAACACCACTAGGAAGTTATCAATTGTCCATTAAATAGCCATCATTTGGGTCTCAAGGACACAAAACCACTCTGTTCATGCTGGCACAGAGGCTGAATGTTCAGGCTGAATAAAGAGCAGCACACACAGCAGCTTCGCGGAAACCAATCCTTTTGGGTTAGTTCCTTTTGGTTTCCACTTACGTTAATCACTTCATCAGGTTATAGAAAGTTACACAGAACACAAGATCCAACTTCTGGGCTCAAATTAACAAATGCTTCCACAACCTGGTGGCTTCTTTCACCTCATTTAAATCTGGAAGAATCATCTACTACCAGTTAATGAGTAAACCACTAAAAGCAGTTCTTCTAAAAAGAATGCTAAAAAAAGAATTCTAAAAAGAATGTTTCCAGGCTCCACAACCCACTCAGTCTATGTACGGTAGAAGATGCACCCTTTCAGGACAGTTTAAAAAATTACTTATATGCACAAGGGTAGCAAGAATTGTGTTAAGAGCTAAATAACACACACAAAAGGCTAGTGCTACTGGTGCAGCAAAAGAGACAGTGATAAAACATTACCAGAGAAGAGGTACAAGAAGATAAACATGTAAATAGGTACAAAAGATTAAAAATATAATGTGGTGGCACATTAAGGGGGATAAGAAAGAGATTAAAAGAGATGTGTGAATTAGGTGCATGCTGGATTTTCTACAAAAAAAGAGAAATTGCACCACAATGTATAAGGAGAATAAGAATCCATAAGAGTCCTAATACTAAAGCCATGAGAAAGAGAAAGGCAAAAGAAGTTAAACCTAGTTTTATTCTCTGCAACTAAGCAGGTTAGATGCACTACGCCAAGCTAACTGCCTGTCTGGGATATTTACATAGTTCCATCACACTGCAGATTCTATCAGGCGTGTGGCACCAATGCCTATCAACACGTCTAAACAACTTGCAGAACAATTTTCCACCTTCCACATTGTATGTCGCCTCATGACTTACCTCTCCATCTGCAGATTAACCAGATATCCTTTTCACATTTCTTTAAGTCCATGAGGCATCATGGAAATTCACTTCACAGTAAAGTGAGACAAGTGAAAACTCCAACTGCTCCAAGAGTGTGGAGGGAGAACTACTCTGAGTATTTCTCACACGTGCAACTTACCAACAAGGTGTCACACCAGTCCTCGGTCCAGGTGCGAACTCTGCTCCAGCCAGCATTAAGAACACACAGCTTCTCCTCCAGGACAGTCTCACTCCCTTCCACCAGAGACTGGAGAGCGGTACAACTTTCTGTGATGCTCTTCAGATCCACTTTTCTCCTCTCCAGCTCTCTCAGCACATTCTGAAAAAAGTGGACCCATTAACACTGCACTGCTCCCACAAGCAAGGGCAAGGGAAACTTCTACCTCCATAGGAAACAAATATATCATAGATGATCTTCACTCCCGGGGCAGGGGGGGGGAATCAAACCAAGTGTAATTGCCTTCTGTTTACACTCACTCTCTGTAGATAGTGACCTCATTTTTTTAAGAGAGAGCAAGACCACAATGCATGTAAGTGTCCTGAATAACTTAGTTTGAGAAGTTTTTGCTTTGTTGTCTTATCTTCACATTTCCTTTTTATTATGTAGGTAAAGCAAATGCATTATACCACATTGTAAAGTCCAGTTTTAAAAGTTTCTTTTCTTCACTGTCAAGCACAGAATGCAAATTTGAAGAGACAATCTAGATTTCTCTGTATCTTTTCCTTTCAAAGAAGTTTTACAGTTGGTAACAATGTGAAGAGTAGTAGACCAAGGTTCAGGTTTTTTTTGAGAACCATCACAACTCGTTACTGCAGATCTTCAATTCACTGGCTACATATTACAGAATCCTTATTGTTATATTATCTATGCAGAAATAAGTTAATATATATATCTTTAGGTCTACCACTTTTTGTAAGTCATGTCTGCTTTTCAATATTTTTTTAATCTAAAAAAATCTTTGTAAGTATGCATCCTGACATGTAAGTTAAGTAATATGTCATCTCTAGAATATCAGTATATGGTTTTCACGTGGAAAACATCACTTCTTGCCATATAAGATCATTGATCAGTACTGATGATATCTGCCTGCTTAGAAAGCTCTTTGATGTCAGTGTACAGCGTGTCAAAGAATGCAGCTAATCACAACCAGTGTCCGGAGTTCCTTGAACATCTTCATATCTATGAAGTAAACAATTTATTATCATAACTGCTTATCTTAGAGACAAGGAAATCATTAAGTTACTGCATTTTAAAATTGCCTCCAGAAAACCTCAGGACAAAAATGACAATTTCGAATGCAACATAAAGCACCTGTCCTCCTGGTGGTGTAGCTTAAGAGCATTAATTATTTGCATTCCTACAAATGTATGGTAAGTGTATTTCCAATAAGTATTTCCAAGTTTGTTTGGAAAGGAATCTTAGGGATACTACCACAGCAGAACTATAGTGCTAATAATTGCTAGTCCTGATTGAAATGAGTGCAAACGGGTTTGCAATTCGGTAAGCTTTTGAGTTTTAAGACTGCAGACAGACTCATTCCAGAAGTAAAAAGTGGCTGGAAACAAAACTGGAAAGATCAGTATTGCTAAACTGTATCAACTGACACTTGTTGCTAACTCCAAGTAATACCCAACTTTCCAAAGCGTCAGAAAATATAATTACTCTGAAGCAAAGGAGCTAACACATTTGCCTGTTTCCATGAAAAGTTTCAACGTGCAGGTGAAAGAAAACAAAGACAACAGTAGTCTTTTGTTTTGCAAAGTCACAATTTTGAAGACAAATCATCTGGTTCAATGAAAGGTTAGAAACTCAATTTTTCATTAAAATTTCAATGCAGTTAAAATTTCAGTTTGCTCTATTAGTAAAATATCTGACCCAGTCCACAATTATATTTACTGATAATTTTAAAAATACGATATTAATGAACTGTGTGAGAGAAACTGTGTATCTTAAATACCTATTAATATCAGATACGCAGTAATATCTTGAATATTTTACTAGCCAATAAAGTTTGAAGCAAGATGCCCGAGATAAAACAGATCAGCCTCACTAAGGTACTGAATCTGAACTAGTGAATCTACTAAAATTTCAGGATGTGAGAGATTTAAGAATAAATACAAAGATTTAAGTTCACAGTCACTTCTACACAGTCTTGCCATAATGCTAGAAATTTATCTACAAATATTTAGTAATCATAGTTACTTTGGCCCAGGCAATTTCTGAATCTAGATCAGAAAGCAAGCTCTCTGCAGCTGATTTCTGTATGAGGTCAGCTTCAGTGGTGGCTAACCACTCTGACAAACAGGCAGACTCTTTCCTCATTTTGCGTGCCAGCTGGGTTGCTCTTTCAAGGTCTTGTTTTCCTTCCGTCACCTAGCAAAAAAAAAAAAAAAAAAAAAAGAAAAGAAATAAATTATATTTTAAAATATAGCAAACCCCAAAGTGCTAGCTAGCTAAAATATCCACCCAAATAAATAAAACCTTTGCATCTTAAAGCTGTCTTGCATTAGGGAAGGACCCCAAAAAGAAAAATTGTTTATAAACATCTGCATCTTACCATATAACACAGAATAGATAAAACCAGAATAATTTCTAATTAAGATACACTTAAAGGAGACAAAGAAATCTGCATACCAATTTATTTATAGCTAGTAAGCATCAAAATCATGTTTACACTTTGTTTATTATGATCCTTTAACCAAAACTCAAGGGGATGTAGAATCCAGGCAATCACTCAAACACTAAAATTCAATTCCTATTTTGTATTTTGAAAGACCTGCTAGCAGAAAGCTGTAAAGAAAAATTTCACTGAAAATCTAGTCTGCCCTTGAAGACATCTCAGTAAAATGAATATGAAGTTTGATGTTTGCTGCAGTATAATCAATTCAATTTCTCACTGGCTACACAATTAGCCTGGTCAAACTTTAACAGAGACTTGAGAATAAATCCACTCATAGCAGTCAGAGTCAACCGACATTTTGAAAAATTGTGCTCTGTTCTCAGCTCCAAAAAAATCGTAACATACTGCAAATAACTCTGCCTTTCCTAATCTCTTGTCTACGTGCTTTCTGAGTTACAGATATACAGGTCCCACTAGAATCCACACCTTCATGAATGTTCTCAACTTTACAACAGTCAAATATTTCATAGGGCCCATTCCAAGATATTTTAACACTGTAATCTGGCCCCTTCCCCACAGTTTCATTCACAGAACTCTGAACGCACATGAGTCCACTTGCACTTCTATCTTAATTTAGTTAGAAAGAGAGTCCTACCTGTCCCCCAAGGGTTTGATCATTTTTTAAACATTTCACTTGGATAAGTAACTATTTGATTACTAAGAAAATTACTCATATCAATATTTAATACTGTTCATGGGAAATACAGGTCTGCCTGCATTTTCTATTTCATACTGAGAGCAACCATTTAGATGGATTACAATTTGGAAGTATCATGACACCTCCTAAAAAAACCTTAGCTCAACTCAAAAACTTCTCATATGACAATCTGACTGTAAATTATCTTGTAGAGCTCAAAGACTTAAATGAATAGCAGGTCAGCTTTGCCATAACAATGAAAGCTCTGTGAACTGTCCTTTCTTCAAGGCTACCCCTCCTCCAGGAACACTCCATGAGCACAGGGGTCTTGCACAACTACAAGATTGTTATGAATAATCTTTAATCTCTCAACTGATCACTCCTGGATGCAGCAGCTAGCCTAGTATCAGCTTTAGAATCAAACTCAGAATGGCATCTGACACCAAAACAAGAAAAAAGGGAAATCACATGCAGACAAATATTCATATGCGTATTTGTTTTTCTTACCTGTGCCCCCAAGTCATTGTAAAGAAATTTCAATGCTGTCAGTTGTTCATCCATCCCTTTGGGATTATCTGTCTGTTGTTTCTGTACAATTTGCCTTCCTGTCTTGATGACAGTTTCAACCTCCAATTTTACCTCACTCAGGGTCTTATAGAGTTTCTAAAAACACAAATAGATATATTGGTGATAACTTTTTAACGCAGATTTTAAGACTTTGCTTCATTTGGGGACCTTAGCATCAAATGGCACTTAAACTCTGAGCTACGGCTTAGCAGTAGTGTGTAACAGGAAGATTTCAGACTCCCAATGTTCTATGTTTTATTCTAGTTTTTATTTTCACACACAGAAAAAGTAGAATTAGCTCAATAATTTAGCAGTGATTACTCTAAGGCTAACACTGCTATATGTACTTCATCTTATGTAAAGTATTTGTTTTGTTCAAATACTAATGATTGTGATGCTTCTCCAGAACATGAGAATGAAACCAAGGAAGGGAGTTTTTATAAACTCAGCTGTTTCACCACATCTGTGATCAACAGTCCACTACTTTTACGTCCATGTTCTCACCTAGAATACGAGTTTTTTAGTTATCAATTGTTCTGCTAGCACTTCTCAATGAGTTGCAATGGTTCAATTTCCTCAGGAGAGAGTTTAAGCAAAAGAATTACACAAGAAAGAAGCATCCCCAAGTATGAGGTAAAAACATTGCATACATACCATACACTTTTCCAGGTGAGCTTGGATTACATCTGGGTCAGTATCCTTCACATCCAAGACATGAAGTTCTGCTTTTACACCATCCAACACCCTCTTGCAGTCCAACATGCGCTGCTCAAAATTAGCTGGTTTCTGGAAAAGCTGATACTTTGTACATACTTCACGAAGCTTTCTCTGTTTTAATAAATATTATGTAAAAGATTGTTTCAAATTAGTAGCTGCACTTCAAAAAATAACATATAATCTGTGATAGGAGATGCTATAAAACTCCTCATGCCACCATAACTTGGTATATACGGCACTATAATTTGCCAAGCCAAATTTCATCACCTATTCCTAATCCTGAGGTGCAAGAGAGCTGTATTTCTGGATATTTGAAAATATCCATTCTACTGAAACACTGAGACTTTCTGACTTTCAGCATTTATCCCATATACTTGTAGAATTTAAGCTTCCTTATTCAATTCATCTAGAGTTGCTTGTTTCCTTATGAAAGCATGTAAAAGCAAGTAATATTTTCTTCTGAGGTTTGTTTGACTGCGCCAAACAATTTACAGGCTAACACAGCAGAGTGTGCATGACTCTCATATTTTTACCTGCAAAGCATCCAGCTGAGTTCCACCACGGGGAGACCTGCACTCGGGAGAAGCAGGCAGGAAAGAGCGAGCACTTTTCTTGAGCTCCTCTAAGGTGGATTCATGAGCTGCAATCTCAGCTTGAATTTTCTGCAATTTCATAGAAATAGGGAAAAAAACACAAAATTGCTTGCAGAGAGGGGAAGGGGAGTTTGCTTACCATCTAATACCCACCAGAAGTAAATCTACTCTGTAAAACTTATACATCACCAGGTTTATTTTAAATATTCTGGTTTTGGTAACAGCTTGCTAAATTGAAAGCCACTGTTATTCAATACAACCTTCTTACAATAGGAAAACAATCCAGATTACGAAAGGTAACACCGAGAGCATCAGCACAGGACTGAAATAGAGACTTCATGAATTATTAAGTCTAGGCTGAGCACTGTGATGAAATATTTCAAAACGTTTTGTAGTCAAGAACTGTACTGAAATACCTGGGCCTCCTGGGGCATCTGAAATGCATCTATTCTATCAGTCAGGTAAGATGTCAGCTGTCTATCCAGATCTGTTAAGTTTTCTTGCAAGACATGTAACATGTGGTCGGTTTCTCGCATGGTCTGAAGCTGTTGTTCCAAAGTGATCTGCCGGCTCACCGCCTGAGTAGGACAGAAAGATAAGACAAGATGGAGCTGTAATTCAATACAAATTATAGTAAACTTTCTCAAAACAAAGTGGGAGAGCCAGGAGGACTGGCTAAAAAGAACGCTAGTAGGCAGCAATTTTTGAAGCTTGCTGTGGCTTTTGAACCAGTAACGGACAAATAGTGGCACAGAAAGAGAGTTCCGCTGCTTGATACACAGAATAGCGAAAACAGATCTTTCCTATCACCTCAGGAAGAAAATACTCTTAAAAACATACCAGTTTCAAAAACTAGCTATTCAATCAAAGTCAGGGACTTTGCAATACACCACATATTGTTTGATGTCTAAAAACACACACATTTCCTCTCAAAACAACAAACTCATTCTGTTACAGTGTCAAAACAGAAGTCCACAGCTCTTTCCCTTTATTGTCTCTTCCTTCAACAGCAAAATATCCAAGTTCATCTGAAATGTCACAAAGTTCCCTGCTATAAACACATGCACAGACCAGCGTGTGCGCACACACACATACAGAGATGTGGAGAGTTGTCAACAGTCTAGTGTGTCAGTGCTGCAGCTATCAAAGCAGATAGGTTTTTATATGGCAATGAAGTACTGTTGCAACAGGAAAAACAGTAGTGAATGCTGACTTAAATGACAGCACATAGCTCCCAGATGAGGGCACTGCATTTATGTTGCTCACTGTAATGAGCATGAACCAAAATCCCCTCTATGACTACACTTTGGCAGTGACAGAAAACAACTCCCATCATACAATTTGGCAGGGACTTGTATTACCAGCATACAGAACACAAGTTAAAAATCTATGCAACCTCAACTATGAAATACAGCTAATCTTCCTCTACTTATTAAATCTATAAAAGATTAGCCTGAAGTAGGAGAAGAGGAAGAAGACAACATAACAGATGGGTAAAGACAAGAATGTTTTCCTTCTGTTCTTTATTTCAGTGTGACTTCTTCCTAGTTATTTCAAAGAGTGAAAATGTCACTCATCCTTCTCATTTTTACAGTTAGTGAGCCATTCACCAGTATTTACGGCAGTAGGAAGGCAATATTAACATCAGTTGTTGAGCTGTCCCTCTTAAATTTGGTACTGCCTTTTTGTCACAATTACCTGAAAAAATACCAGGGGGCCCCTGCAGTACAAGGATGTGTTGAGCTTGCAAAACAAATCCTGACTCAAGTCACAAAAAAAAGAAAAGCATCTTGCTCTTTGGCATTACTCCAAATTGAAAACAGCTGACCACACTGTGATCCTTTTTGTCCTTTTCCTGTATTGCAGTCCTGCACCTATGAATTCAGCTAACAAGAATCATTTCAGACTACTAAGCTGAAAACTCCAGTTTATTTTAACCCCAACTCTAAATTCTTACCAAGTGACTCAATTCCTCATAGCGGGCATTGAAAGCTTCCAATTTTTCACTGATGATGTCATCAAGAATCCCTCCGTCAATCAATGTCTGCCCAAGTTCCCGAATCTGGGTTCGATTATCAGCTGGATGACGCAAGACTGATTCCAGGGACTAATTAGTAGAAAAAGTTTTAAAGGTCAAGGCACTGAATACTACTGTATTTTCAGCACTGGAAATATGGCCACATACACAGAAGTTTAACATCTCAAATGTCTTGAAAGTGCTCTAAAAAGCATAAATTAGTTATGGTTTAATGCCAGATGGTACGAGGCAAATACAGAGGTGATTTTACTTTAGATAATTAAGCTTCACAGCATTTCTTGCCTCTTCACATCATTTCATAGTACTGTAACACTGGAAGGAATAATCAATTTGCACAGGCCAAGAGACAGCATACAATTTTATCATGGTACCAAGTACACCATCATCCTGTACAGAAAAATTCCACTTTTGGTGGAGGATCTTAAAAATATCCATTTCTGATTCAGAGTAATACATTCATTTAACATGAAAAATCAGAATACTCAGCACATTTCAGCATTCTACTGAAGTGCAGAATTTACTTTTTTTTTTTAATGGAGCTATCTGAAAATTTACTAATCCAATAGAATCAGTATAATACCTCAAGAGCGTCATTGACAGCATCCAACTTATCAGGCAGATTTCCTGTCATTTGCACTCTTTCTTCCAGATTGTTTAGCCAAGCTGTTTCTAAATCAAGATACTGCAGTAGCTCAATCCAACAGGACCACACCTCCTAGGAGAAGCAACAAAAAAAAAAAAAATAAAAGCCTAGAATACAGAATGCCTGGAATAGCTCATATACTCTGTAAAAAGCTCAGATATGTTTCTGAGAAATTCAACTAAAACAGACAAGTTGAAAATATTCAAAAATATGCCATGGCACAGTATGGTCTAGACAGAAAAACCTGCAGCTATAGCAGGAGGATACAGAGAAATAAGCACAGTAGTCTCTAAACTCATGCTGAAACTATCACTGACATACAGGTTTTGTTTAACTATGTAAGAATGCAACAAAATGCATCCACTCCCCCTGAAAGATAGGGCATACACACCCTATCACAGATCATAACTACATGTTCTAATTATTATTGTATTTCAACCTTCAAATTTTGGTAAATTCCTTTTTGTCATTTTGGAAGATGCACAGATGAATAATAGAGCTGTGAGACAAGGTTACTTATTTGCAGAAGCATTGAATACAATACAGGTTATAAAAACAAAGCTAGATAGTGTCTCATGGATTCCAAGCATGTCATCTCAAGAGAAAAGGAGCCACAGCAAAATGCATTTATGCTGAAGCTACTGTATTCAGACATTTTCAGTATCCTTCTCCATTCCTCTTGTGCCACCTATCCCCATTTTACAGAATCACAGGAGCCATCAGTTTGGAAAATACCTGAGGTCATCAAGTCCAACCTACGACCAAACTCCACCATGCCAACTAGACGATGACACTAAGTGCCACATCCAGTCTTTCCTTAAACACCTCCAGGGACAGTGACTCCCCTATCTCCCTGGGTAGTCCATCCCAATGTTTAACAAGTCTTTTGGTGAAGAAATTCCTCCTAACGTCCAACCTAAACCTCCTCTGGCGCAACTTAAGGCTATGTCCTGTTGTACTGTCACCAGTTACCTGGGAGAAGAGGTCGATCTCCACCTGGCTAAAACCTCCTTTCAGGTGGTTGTATAATGTGATAAGGTCACTCTTGAGTCTCCTTTCCTCCAGGCTAAACAACCCCAGCTCCCTAAGCCACTCTTCACAGGACCCTTCACCAGCTCCACTGCCTTTCTCTGGACTCGCTCCAGCATCTCCACGTTCTTGTAGTGCGAGGCACAGAACTGGACACAATACTTGAGGTGTGGCCTCACCAGTATCAAGTACAGTGATCGTTGCCCTGATCCTGCCAGCCACATTATTTTTTATACAAGCCAGGATGCCATTCTAGGCCACCTGGGCATGCTGCTGGCTCATGTTCAGACAGTTGTCAACCAGCATCCCCAGGTCCTGTACTGCTGGGCCACTTTCCAGCCACTCTGTCCCCAGCCTAGAGCACTGTACGGGGTTGTTGTGGCCAAAGTGCAGGACCTTGGCCTTACTGAACCTCATTCCATTGGCCTCAGCCCATTGAACTGGCCTGTCCAGATCCCTCTGCAGAGCTTTCCTACCCTACAGTAGATTGACACTCCCACCTAACTTGGCGATGTCCACAAATTTACTAAGGATAGACTCAATCCCCTCATTCAGATTATCAATAAAGATATTGAACAGATACGACTAAGCAGAGAACTATCATTCTTACCTCCAACGTGTGGCATTTCCCCCGGATCCGATTGCACAGTAGCTGGTAGTTCTCCAGCACAATGTTCAACTCAGTTGCCAAGTCCTGACCACTAGAGGGCACTTTGGTGGCCAGCATCTTGATGTTGTCTTTGAGAATCTTCACCCGCACCTCCTTCTGCAACACATCCTCCTTCGCTCTCTGCCCAAAAAGAAGTATTACATGATCAGTCTTTAATTGTCATACAGTCAGCTACTCACCACTCAAATGGAAAAATCAGCAATTTTACACTCGAAGTCCTGGTGCCAACATGTTCTTGGGCACAGTACAAGTCCCAGTGCACAGGTCTGGAGTAATGGTATTATCAGTTGTCAAATTTTGCTTTAATCAGAATTCAGGAAGGAAGATAGCTGGAAGACAGATCAGGCAGACCAGTCTGAGCCTGTATGTGTTGAGACAAATAGAAGCCATCAGAAACAGTGACTGTCCTGTGTCTTTCTTTTCAGGTTTCATGAACAGTTTTATGAAGTTGAAGTATCTCTGATAACAAGGCATTGCACTTTATGGTAGAATTTAGTACAAGACAGCATAGTTTTCATACAGATTTTTCAAAATGTCTTCTAAATGTAAGGTAAAAGAAAAAAAAAGCCAGTTAACGGAAGGGCAAAGAATGGAAAATTTGAGGAATACATTTTACAGCAGGATTATCAAAAACCATCTAGTCTTATCTTACAAACTATTCCTTCAAATGTCAGCAGGACACTCTGTTCAAATGAGAGCAGAAATGGGAAGGTCAAAAACCATATGCAAAAACATGCCTAGTTTAATATAGAGAGAGTGCTCTTTCCCAGTTCTTAAAGTAGTCCCAGGATACTATTGTTACTGCAAATGAAAAAGGAATTGCAAGTGTTACAAGAAACTTACTGGTTCAGTGACATAACTGTCAAATTTAAAAATACATAATATAATCTGGATTTGACAACGGTAAATGTGCTCAAAGTCTCACAGATTTGCCAGTGAAAAGAGGGTTCTTTCTTTCCTTGGCTTGTGTTCAGCCAGCTGTCAGACTATGTGAATCTCAAAAGGCTTCAAAGGACATGAATATATTAAAACACTTATTAAAGACTGCTTCATAAAACTCCTTCAAAAAGAACAATTCTAAACTTCGAATAGCTTTGTCAAAGCACTTGTAAGGGAGAAAACTCTTTTCTGTGGTCCACCAAGTAACAGTATAGTGGATACTCATTTAAAAAGTGTACATACAAGTCAAAACATCTATGAAGATATGCCTGAGCTCTCAGATTAAAAACCAGAGAGAATTATTTACTCTGTACCTATATCCAAGAAAATTACCTATTTAACTGAGACAAAAATATCTCCTTCCTCTCCATTTATTTAGCCACCTGACCCTAAATTAGAGAAGCCAAAATTAGGGACCAATATCACTCACTGATCCTTGTGGATCCCTTCCAACTCAGGGTATTAAAAGATCACTGTTTGCAACAGATGATATAAAATAGATCTGTTTTAAACCTGTTTTACATTTCCTAAATGTCAAGTTACAGTATCTAGTGGACAAGAAACTGAAGTCCACGAGCTGGAAGCAGAAGAATGTTTTCACAACCGCTAATTTAGATGGGTATAGTATCACCTTTTCTTTCTCAAGTTTCGTCTCCTACTTCCCATATTCTTAGTGTTTAATATGCTATACAAAGTAAGCCTGACTCAACAACTGGGCAAGCTGTTATTCATTATGAAATCCCTACCACCTTGTGGCCAAACAGAACATCTGCTTTTATAGTTTATGTTTTAAAAAAAAACCAAAAATTCCACAAAGCAAAGATGAAAAATACCACTACCCTTGTCATGACCCGACCTCCTTTCCACACAGATAACATTTCCACAAAAGGTCAAACCTCAAAGCCATTAAGTTTTGTTTCTCTTTAATCAGGCATCTATAATGAGCTGGTATTGCTGACCTTCATTTCCTCTACCGCATTCTCTAGCTCTTCAGGAGACTTGTATTCAAAATCTTTTTCCAAATATTCTTCTTCAGCTTGGGTCATCCATTCTTGCATCTCTGCCAAATCCTTCTTCAGATTTACAGCTTTTTCCTGACTTTCAGACAGGCGATTTTTCTGACTAATGATCTAGAATCCAAGGTGGAGAAAGGAACAGCAGTTTTGTTACTTAAATGTCCTTGTATATATGAAAAACCACAAGTCTCTGTTACAATATTTTACTACCAAAACATATTCAGGTTTTTTTAATTAATGAAAGACTTTTACAGACACACACACAAACTTATGAACCTTTTTTAGTAGGTCAACAAAATCTAGAGGTGAGGGAAGGAGGAAAATTACTTTTTATTTTCCCCTTCATTGCACATAAACTGGTGACAATCCTTGGAAAAACACAGAATAAAACCCTCTTCTGATTACAAGTATCATATAGTTAGATATATCTTTATACAGAGCACTAAAACACTCTTCAGGCCTCACTTCTTTCCACAGCTCAAACAATCTGGATTTTATATGAACAGCAAGGCTCTCCAACACAGATCTTCACCAGGAACTGCAACAAAAGAAGTGTGTTTCTACAGACAGCAGAAAGCTTCCACCCAAAAGAAACAACTAAATACACCGGACTGGAGTGGTAGTCTATTTATAGCCACTTATTTTTCAAAGCTGCTTGGAAGCAGACAGAAATTATACAGGAACAGAATAAAATTCCAGATTTCAGAAACAACAAAACAAAAAAGTCAGACTTCCCTCCCACACACCCCAGAAAGAGCAGCATGAAACAAAGTGAACAAATTAATTTTTAATTACAAACAATTACAGGGCTTACTGTGCTCCTTCCAGTTAGGCACCAAAGAAGAGCGTGTATCAAACAAATCTGTTGCAGAGGTACCCCCTAACATGCTCGCATTACACTGAAGGATTCATCAGGCCAAGTTGGACTTGAGTCACTTTGATAGTGGAACAAGTAAAACATACTCATCCCACTGTTTCACCATTACACTGCTTCACCTCCTCACCACCCTACCGATGCCGCACAACCAAACGGACAGCTGCAGTAACAAGCAAGGACTAGAAGCGTAAGGAGAACTCACCTGTTTGCTCAGTTTCTCCCACTGAGTTTGGCAGTCTACTAGCCTAGACTTTGTCCAAGTATTTATGCTTGCAATAGGCTGAGCTCTTAAAGCAGCTTCTACTTCTTTCATCTCTTTCAGTGATGGTTCAATTGTCTCCATTTCATTGACAAACATCTGAGCACACATTGGAGAAAATAAATGTTGTTCTTTAGCAAGATTTTACATATATTTATAGGCTACTAATAATTTTCTAGCTTTTAATTATTCCAGAGAAACTTTTGAGGAGCAGATCAATACAGTGTTCAATCTCAGACTGCTTAAAACAATCCTTTCAGAACCATGGAACTAAAAAACAAAATACAGCTTGCTATACACAGCATAAACATTTTCACATGCCAAATGTCAACACCAGGACAACAGAAGTTTGAAGACTACATGCACTAAAATACCCCGTTGTTTCTGGCATACCTGAGTTTATACTCTACTGGAAACAAACATTTGAAGGTACATTGTAATTATTTGCTATAAGATGAAATTCTGCATAACTGTGATCATTATGTGCCACTGACTAGGAAGGAATCAGTGAAGGCCTTTGAAAAGCACAAAATGGTAGAGCTAAACACAAGAAACTAATTAAAATGTGCCCTGAAGAAAGATACAATGATTCTTCCACTGCGCTTTACAGAATATGCTATGGACAATATTTATTAATAAAAGTAAAACAGTAAAGAGGACGTGCTACTCATTATTTCAAAAGACTCCTTAAAAGAGGAAAAACTCACTGTGCACTGGTCAAGTTGCCTTTGAAGTCCTTCGGTATCCCCTTGAACAGCCTTTTCTGTCATTAAGAAGTCTTTAACACCATCCATCCACTTCTGAACAATTTTTGAGTCAGTCTAAACAAATATAGTAAGGAAGAGTTGATACAATATCATGATGAAGAATGTATGGTTGTTGCATTTCAACTTCTAGTAGTATCAAAAGAATATTCCACAAGCTGCTAGCATTGTCTTGGTTCTGCATCAGACCAACTTTGGTTTCATTTGGGGGTTTCTTTTGTTGTGGCTTTTCTTTTGTAGGGCAGGGACATCCGAAATTTCTCTGTTCTCAAATGTATACGAAAACTAAATTTACCATAGTGATATTCTACCATCCACCACAGCATGGTTTAATCGACACTGCACTGCTCCAGGCTATCACACAGAAGCACAGGATCAAGTAAGGCACAGAGCATGGCTTCAAGAAGTACATGGTTCACATAAAGGACCTGGTTGGGAATAGCATTTTCCTGACAACAAAAAGGATGCATGGTTTCCATCACGTTCATTTGAAAGGCAAACTGCACTCTTAAGGAAAAGAAAGGACCCTACAAAAATGTATATGTGGAGGAGTCAGTAATGCTAAATGTACTGAACAGGTAAAAACCATGCTGGGAAAGCTATTCATATAAGAGAGACACAGCCATAAAAGTTAAAAAACACAGAAGATTAGACTAATCACTAAAATTAAAAAAAAAATAGCCTAGCTGTTTTGAGGCCAACAGCAGCTACTGTACTCACCGGAGCAACTCCTTGGAAAAGAGTAAATAAATACCCAGTTTCAGAGTTATCTGATCTAACAGTTGGCAGTTGCCTTATATCCTGCAGTGATGGAGGGAGACAGAAGCACTATCTCCTGCCCACAAAACTGCGCATGTTACAAACCATCCTTACAAACAAAACCAACGCAAACTTAAAGCACAGAGAGAGTTTTTCCTTGCCCTAATCAAGTTATGTGGCTGCCATTTTAAAATATAGTTGGACAACTTCTAATCAAGATTTTTGGACTGTTTGGTTGGGGTTTTTCAGTAGATGGCATCTCTCTATCTTGACACAATCATCATCATACAGCACTGTTATTGAGAAGCCGAGTCAAGCTCATCAGCTTCACCTTCTACTCTGCATGTCACCGACGATGAAAGCACACACTTTGTTTTCTTAAATATCTCATACTAACAGTTTTTTCAAGATCAATACATTACACATTGCTTCTCAAAAAATGTCTGCACTAATGAAAAACCATTAGACTAAGTTCATGTTTATTTTTAGGTCAATGCTAGCATTAGAGGTCAAAGGCATGACATTTTCTTCATTCCTTTTCCTTTTTGGGGGAATTTCCTGCAGCTGATTAGCCTGAACATAATTTTCCAGAAAATAGACCCCAGGAGGCTTAACAGCGAACCATGGCTTAATGTAAAAAAATACATATTTATAAAGGTTGCCATTTGACAAGGCATTTTAGCACATAACTAATTTAGCTTTCTTACTATATTTACATAAGTAGCTGAAGTGAATTAAGTGGGATTACTCTAAGTTAGACACACATTTAAATAACTTGCTGAATCGCAAGTCAAGTCACCTTGCTGAATTGCAAGTCAAGCCTACAGAATGTTCTTTCACTGCACAGGTAAATGATTATCAATGGTCAAATAACCAGTGCAGACTGCTGATGTGCAAGAGCTCACAATTTTTAGACATGAACATAAACATCATAGAATGGTTTGTGTTGGAAAGGACCTTAAAGATTGTCCAATTCCAACCCACCTGCCATGGGCAGGGTCATCTTACACTAGACCACATTGCTCAAAGCCCCATCCAAACAGGCCTTGAACACTCCCATGGATGAGGCATCCACAGTTTCTCTGGGCAACCTGCACCAGTGGCTCACCACCCTCACAGTAAAGAATTTCTTCCTAATATCCAATCTAAACCTACTCTTTTTCAGTTTAGAGCCCTTACCCCTTTGTCCTATCCCTACACGCCCTTGTAAAAAGTTCTCCTTCAGCTCTCTTGCAGGCACCCTTTAGATACTGGAAGGCTGCTATAAGGTCTCCCCAGAGCCTTCACTTCTCCAGGACCAGTTTTTAAAACTTATTTCAGGAAGGAACGAAGATCAAATGTGCTGAATTTTAACTTGTTCACTCTTAGAAAAATCACATGATGTACAGACATGCAGTGGATTTAAAAGATCTGAAGGTGATATATAATCAAAGACGCAGCAAGTCATTCATTATTCCAGGTATGATAACAGAATGCAAGACACAGAAATTTCTTCTGGAAAATACAAGATGCAAAACTGATAAAATGAGCCTTGTCTATTTTTCCCATCTCATGACTAATACAGTCGGCTAGTAAAACATCACTCCCAGATCATGTCAGTAATTGATGTGTTGTCAGTTTAGGGGAGCCTCCATCACATCATAAATAACAGAAGAGCCACCTAAGCAGCAGGACTCACAGGCTGATCTGCCACTGACTTGCTCATCAGACTAACAAGGACATTTTAAGCATTGTTCACCTGTCTGCTCACTGTCAAAATGAGAATATTGTTTCTTTTCAGTAACCTAAATGTAAGGAGTGCTGTTTTGGGAAATGTCAGTTTCTAAAGGTGAATTAGGAAAAAAAAGAAACATAAAAAATAAACTAACATTTGCATCTAGCTGCACACAACCACATGTTCTCCAAGGGCTGACATTCACTTATTCCTTTTTTTTTGTTTTTCTTCCCCCCCCACTTAATTTTTTTTCCCTTTAATAGAAGGATGCTTCAGCTTCTCTCTTAACCAAAGAGATATTGTCCAGCCATCCTCCAAACTGATCTTGTGTCTCTAGTATCGGTGTTACTGACCAATTCAATGTCTGCACCAGGATCATATACCAACTCTGCCATACCAATCTTTCTTGCAGTACAAGTTATATCCTGGTCTGTCCAATGCTGTGCACAGAATTTTTATTCAACTTGTTCCATATTCTCATTTTTATTTATAGAGTGCTTGACTACAAAAATCTCTGTATAGATTAGTACCACTCCTTCAAAAGGAAAAAAATCAGAGTATGTAACACAGCTGTTCATCCACTGCCAGCTTTATGAAACATTTGGAAAAGACAGGAAGTGCATACTTAAAAATACAGTTTATAAGAAAACACCCCTAATGTAAGCCCCATATTACTACAGATAGCATCAACATGTATTTCTTTCACTTTCAATTACTTAAGAATAATAATATAGTATTAGTAAAGCAAATATTATTAAAACAACTATTTAATAATTGTTTCTTCTGCTATCATTTCTTTTTCAGTTTCTGTACTTCCTTTTACAGTAACAGGAAAATGTTTTAACATTTTGCTCGGGAGCAAATTCTGTTCTCACATCTACACAAAACAGTGTGCTGCTTCAATTCTCTACTCTTCATAGCAATTCAGAAGTCACATGGTCATAAAAATCTGTATCTTTCATCAGTGAGTGCTTCATATATATGGTATATGGTACCAATATCACTTTGGACAGCTGTGGAGAACAGGATGCTTCAGCTTTGACTGAAAAAAGTAAATAACTGATCACTGACCAAAAATCTGCCATGTTAATACTGCATACGTTTACCCTGCTCTCAATAGCATACTCTCAGTTAAAAACGAGAATTTCAGTTTTCAGGATTCATTCTTCACACAGTTAAAGCTGTGATTTAGGAAAGTAGGTGCATGTACAGACCACTCCACTGAACAAGATCCAAGTGCAGAAAAAGGAGAATTCTGAACAAACAACAAATTGAGGGAAAAAATGTTGCTCAAACTGATGAGGTAAGCCAGTTTTGCACAGTGTAGCTACAGCTAATCAAGGGAACTGCAAATCTGCAACCACTTGAAGAATAAGACTGATAGAAAGTTGCTGCACAGGACACTGAGGCAGACTTACGTGCAGAATATTTACTCTGTCATGCTAAATAATTAAGACCAGAGAGTGATAGTAAGAGAATGAGACATGGTGGGATATTGCAGATTAGGTCAAAGTCAAGAGAAAAACTAATGAGGAAGTGGTTGCTGGAAAGTAATCACCAAGGCCTTGGTTAAGCCTTAGAAGTTGCAAACCATTTCACTTTGGGCTGTCAGCTCCTGCTGACCAGTGGCACCAGCTGCTCCACAGCTCCATATCATCCCAGACTGCTGCAAGTAGCTACTGAAGGATGAGTTTGAAGGAATCAGACTAAAAGCAGAAGCACAAGTATACATGTTTCTGAAAACACTTATGGCAGAGGGGGCTGGGGACAGGGACAGCTTTCATGTTTACACTTCAGGTAGTACAGCCTAACAAATGAAACACACATTTTTCCTCTGAAAGCCTACAATTACCCTTCTTATTCATAAGATGGTTTTTGGCTTCTATTTACAAGTTCACTAGTCCAAACCGGACTACCATATCTATGCTATTCATACACATAGATCACATACACACACTGCTGGGAGCAGCTCAAGTCCTGAAATAAATAATTAGTGAATAACACTTTGAAAGCATGATCAAGTTATTCCCTCCAGCATTTTTTTCCACCAAGTAAAACCTTTAATGGATTTGAGGCTTTTACTACTTCTGAATCATAATCAGTAATGGCTTGTCCAACTTTCACTGCAACATCATGCAAGTCAATTACCTGGTCTTAGTAACATAAATTTCAGTTTAAACACATGTCTATACTTGAGTAGTCATTAAAGATCCTGTCTGGCTTAAAATAAAAGAAAAATGAAAATAATAAAACCCACAATCAAATTGAAATTTGAATCGACTATCAAACAAAGGAATCATTTTCTGCTTCAGAGGGAAAGGAAAGAAAGATTTAGAGAAACTTTTGAGGAAAAGTGGTGGTGTGCATGTTACCAGTGTCCTGAAGAGGGTGCACAGACAGTTGTTTATGTTTATAAATTGTGTGATATATCTTCTGTTAAAAAGAATGCAAATAAATACACACACTAAGATATGTTTAATGCATGTGAAAATACGTATTTGCTAGCTAATGTGCCTTCCTCATAAGAGAATCTCTAAAGCACCTTCCTGATTTTTGAATTTTAAAATGCAGTATGAAATGGAAAATAATATGAAACTTATTTAAAGCCTAGTTAAACAATACTCTAGGGAAAAACAATGGCACTGTATTTGGGCTTTTATACTGCTTATACTTCCAAGCTGATAGTGAAGAATGGTTAGTGCCTATTTAACTTTTGGGTCACAATAATATCATCACAAGCTAAATCACAATATATTTTCATGTATATTCATATATACATTTTCCTTATTTTTTTTCTTCCTCTCCCCACAAGAATACAAATAGTCTAAAGAAAGGAGTTAAAGCAAACACAAAGAAATCAATCTAACCAGGAAATACTGAGTCCACTTCAGTTAAGTTACTTAAGCACTCATGACTCCTCTTGTTATCAATGGGTTAAGCATCCATGTACCCTTGCTTTCCATCCCTTCATTTTAAAGCAGTGGGATTTTCTGTCATTCATATATATATGTGTGTGTGTGTATACATATATGTATGTAAGAGTGCTGGTTAACCTTAATTCTTTAACTATCCTTCCTGACACTTCAGAAGCCATCATTTGGAAAGGGAAAACTCAGAATACCCAAGCATTTTCTTTACTTCCTTTTTTAACAGGCTGCACTAACTCTTTATTACTGTTGACCAAAATGCCACTTGAAGGAGCAGGTGTTCTGTAGCAGGTATGGAATTACAATTTTAGATGTCAAACTAGTAAGGCACTGGGCATCTGACACCAACCACAACAGAACACATCTGCCGCTGCTGGGACCAACAAGCATAGCTGACATACCCTTGACTTTAGCATAACCTTTGCTTCTGGTATTGAAAGAAAGGGACACTAATTTTATGTGAAAAGTACTGTTGTTAGAAGATAATATCCTGGGCACACTAAAAGTCCACCTCTACTCTGCTACAAATACACTATACAGTTTTTCAGCCTCTGTCAGACTAGTGGCTCACCACCATTTCACTTCTCAATCAGAATCATCTTGACTCCTGCAAGAACACAGAGAAAGGTCTCTAAAGCATCTGAGTTATATAACATTATGTGACAATAAAATTCTTTTCATTTTACCTCAAATATTCTCAATTTGGACGTAATTCCCTCCAGTAATTTAACATCTTTAGAAATCTTGAGCTTTAACTTGTCCCAGTGTCCCTGCAGATGCCTGAACTCCTGAACGTAGATGTTTTTTATATCCGAAGCAGCATGTTTCTCCAAAGCTTTTGTTTCTTCAGCAAGTTTATCTACCCTGGGTTTCTGGGCTTCCAATGTCTCACAAAGTGCCTACAACAAAATAAAAAGAAATTATTAGCCATACAACAGGCACACACATACAAGTGCAAGTACTTCAAAAGTTTCATTGTGCAGCAATTCAGCACATAGATTCAGTGAAGAGTGATATTGCAGTTACTGTAGTTATTGCAGCAGAGATGTTCAAACAGCCTTTTAAGCAGTAAAACCTTCATCTGTTTGACTGGTGCAGCAGCAGAGATTATAAAAGGGATAGCAAAGCTTGGCCACGTAGGTAAAGAAGCACAGGTACCTACACCTCTCCTGTGCTGTACAATATTGTCACACAAGTTAACAAAGCAATGGCCATGCTACACTGCAGTCATAAAAGAAACTGCAAGGTGGGTGTACCAGGCAGGACCTCAGTATTGTCACTCCATCCACAGGTGTTTGGTTTTTTTAAAAGAAAGCAAACGAACAAACAGGTTGAGAAGTGTTCTTCCAAGTTTTGTAAAGTAAAATACAGTATATCTAACTGCAAAGAAAGTCCTAGATACTAGAGTTCTGAAAACTGCTTTTCCAGCTGGAATACAGGGAGGATACAATCTGAATATATTCACCGTGGTATTGCTGACAAAGAATCTCTTGATCTGAAAGAGCTGATTTACTAATATTATAAAAATAAAAACCAGTTGAAGGTATAAGCCATGAAAAATGCTGCCATTTCATTGAACTGGCATTTTTTGTTATCCAGCTTCAAATTTGGTTACGAGAAATTTGGAATGAACACATGAAAGGATTATTAATTTAATTAATTTAACTTTGCTAGTATATACATGTGTACATGTGGAATGTGTGCATATACATTTTTCTGTATTTTTACTGAGGAAGAATTTTTTAAAAGTTTATGTTCTCAGATTTACTTTCTATTTATCCTTTCCCTGTAAAGTGTAGAGAGGCAGTGAGGTAGAAATGAGACCTGGAAGAGGGACATCTGTTTCAGCAAACAAGGGCTTTCTGTGCAAGGACCCACAGACTGAGCAAATCCCTGCCTCAGGTCTATGCCTGAAGCACTTATTAGTGCCTGCTACAGTGCAGAAGCTGGACAAACCCAAAGTCCACAAGCAGCTCATCATCTACAGTTTGTTCCCATTTCCTGTCACACTCTTTAAAGCTCCCACACTAGCACAGTATGCCCTTTCACGTTAATTAGTCCTCTGAAGAAA
This sequence comes from Cephalopterus ornatus, assembly GCA_013396775.1. Lineage (NCBI taxonomy): Eukaryota > Metazoa > Chordata > Aves > Passeriformes > Cotingidae > Cephalopterus > Cephalopterus ornatus. Next base: position 46,061 of record VZRE01011744.1, read on the forward strand.
AGGGGGAAGTGAAATTTGGGCAGAAGCAGGAAAAGGCAAGCCTTGAAAGACTGAATGCCACTGCAATTCAGGTAGCGTATGGACCAGAAAATCTCTGCCAACTTTTAATAATAGAGAAGCAACACTAAAGAGAAAACACAAGAATCAAAACTTGTTTTAATCTGCTAGTTCAAAAAAACCAAAGCACTAACACCTTTTTTTACTCAACTTTTAAAAATGATCACTGTCTGCTAAATAGATAAGGATATAATCAGACAGGGCCTATCCCCACTCTTCATCCAGAGATCAGGAGTTCCTCCAGAGTCACTTGAAGCCCCTCTTATGCGGCCACACAGGGAAAAATCATTCTTTCAAATTAAGCATGATTCCACAAAAGCAGTGAGGGATGGTGAAGAGGGCAGGAAAGTAATTGTTTATAGGGTTTTTTGGGGAAAAAAAAACATAAAATAGAAAAAGTATTGAAGATGCATATTTATCTCCCTGGAGAGAGCTCCACCCCTGCCCCAGTAACTGACATTTACAAAGCAATTGTCATCCATAGATTTTTTTCCCCTGGTTTTTAGGTTCACAATAAATCAGAAACCAAATATTATTTCTACTGCACAGAATTTGTGTATCAATTACCTTTATGACTCACAAGCACTGTTTCCCTTCAAAAGGCAATCTGGAGGCCAGAGAAGCACAGTTACTGCCTACAAATATCCAATCAGGATGAAGTGGGATGGCTTTGTTAACCAGCTGACCCTCAGAGAGACAGTTTAGGCAGGCAGGCACCTCACATCTGGGTGGGCTTTACCCAGTGTGCTTGGAAGGGAGGGTTACAAGGCCGCCCACCATGGCCTATGCAGAAGGGCAGAAGCAGGGAGCCCACAATGCCACAGGGAGGGACATGGCCTCTCCAGGACAGTAAGCCCAAGCAGGCTGGGCACAGGCATGGCTGTGGCGCAGCTCAGGCAGGGGCAGCTCCCAAGGGAGGGAAGGGCAGGCCCCAGCTCCTGGGTTTCCTCCACACACACACAAATATCAAAGAAGCAGACCTTGGATCAGGTCTTCAACCTGTTTTGGGACTCATGAGCACAAGAGATACATGCACACCAGAGTGCCTGGGGCAGCCACCAAGGTTGTCTGGTCCTCTTCCCGCAGTTGAGCAGTCCCAGTTCTCACCCTGCCTCCTGGCACAGGCAGCAAGGGAAGCTGTGAAGCCTGCAAGCTCAGAGATACCTAGCCCTTTGCTGGACATGTCCCTCCGCAGCCTGTGGTAACCCAGCTTTCAACAAGGCACCTCCAGAAACATCTTCCACACACCACTCCCTGACCAACAGCCCTCTGAGCAACATTAGTTACCCCACAGAAAACAAGGCAGGAGAACAGACGATGACCACAGTTGAGTTAGCAAATTCCTCACTTCCCTGCAAAGGTGAGGTACCTTTGCCTGCTGCAGGACCTTCTCAACTTTACTGGGTTCGCCCAGTTCACTGGCAATGGACTGCTGCTTCCCCTCCAGCTCGCTCAGTGTGTCCTTCAGCCGCTGCAGGGACTCCACATACTCCTGGCTCGGCTGGCTTTCTGTCTCTGGTACCAGAGAAAAGAGTAATGGAACAAAATACAAGGTAAAGAAATAGACATGAGACTCAAGTTATAAGAGATGTGAACGTAATCAGCCTTCCAAGAGCTAAAAACCTCTTCTGCTGATAACAATATTTTTCCTTTCAAAAATATTAAATATATATAATGTACAAATATGTACTATATAAAATACAATAATAAATATGACAACCTCCAGAAACATTTATATACTCTATCCCATTTACAGAATTTTTCTTATATACCTAAGCACATAAATCTGTTGGGGTGGGTGGGGTCACGGAATCAATAGTATTTTGACATTTACATGTCTCAACCCCCCCAGTTTAGTATTTTTTGTTTTTAAAAGTTTTAGACCTATCTCCTATTTGTCTGCAAACACACACAAAGATATCTACTATGTATAGAAAACAAAGTATATCATATATAATAGCAATATAGTACATAGCAAGTAAAATATACACACTGTATATAGTAACTATATAAGCTAGTATTTAGACAGATATATATACACACATACATAAAATACATATTAGTGTAATAGTAGCGTTTGTGTTTTGGTGGGTTTTTACATTTTTTTGTTTATATATATATACACACACACACAAATATATAAAAATAGCAGCTTTTAGCCTGTTGTCAGAACAGAGATGCTATTTAGGAAGAATGAAGAGAGAATTAAAGTTTGGATGGAGTGTCTGCTTCCAATCGTCAACTGCTTCTCAATATTTGTTCAAGCTAGCCCTCTGTGGAATCCCAGGCAGCAGACAGCACCTCATTCTGGTATTTCAGAATGAAAACAACAGATTTGGACAACTGCAGCAAATAGGATTTTGCCTGTAAGACCTGTACTGTGGCATGCACATTCTCTGGCCTTGGATTCCTAGGCAATTTAGCTACTACCACAAGTGAAAACTAACCTAACCCTTGTCCTGACTCACCACGTTCCTCTTAAACAGCTTTCTATCAGAACTGTCCTACTGTTTATAAAAATGAGTCAACATTTTTAGAGAGAATCAGAGTTATCTAGCTTCCTTTTCTCAAAAATCCAGGATCAATTTAAAGCGGATAAAAAAGTATTCAGTACAAAGCATATAGGTGTGCTGTCACTAAACTACAGCAAATCTGGGAGGAGAAAAAAAAAGTTAAAATAGCCTCACACTGACATAAAATTGAGTCACAATTGGCATTAAAAAAATGCCTGTAGAGATGGGCCTGAGTAGCACTCCGTGAGGGAATTTTCAGAGGCTCAAAGAGCCATGAAAGGATCTGTCTTTCTGTCAGTCAAAGCCTGCCAAGTTTACAAATGTGCAAGTGACACCACCAGCTTTTTCTACCAGTTACATGGCTCTGGAAGGTCTTTTACCTTGCAGCAATTCAAACTACGCTGTAAATAAGCAACAAACCCTGAACTGACATTTCCCTCTGCACTTCAGCAATATAATTTCGCTGCAGGTTGTCTCATTCAAAAAAATATACAAGTACAAATTTAACATATTAAAATATCTAAGATGTTTTTACCAAGCAATAACTGGTTCAAGTACACTGATAACACCTCAAATGATGTGTGGCATGAAAAAATAAGCGGTCTTTTTGTCACATGGTGTATAATTACCAAAATACACAATATCAATAAAATTATTCAAAAGTACATGAACCCAAAATAGCTATAAAATAAAAATTCATCACAGTAAGAATGAAAGCATACCCTTGTAACTTGAACATGGCAGACAGATACATTACTCAGTTTTCTGCATGGTTATAATTGAAGCATGCAGGCCTGGTGCAACATACTATATAGATGGTCCAACAATTTAGTAACTGAGACTATTTTTATTACACATAGGATATTCCCTTTGGGGCCACTAATAAAACACTTCCTCGAATTCTTCCAAAACAAAAACCAAGGGAAAAAAATCATCTTATAGGTCCATTCTCTTGCTATTTAGCTGTAACATTTTACCAGAACTACATATTAGAACTACATATTTTGTGCGCTACATTTAAAATCCTTTAGAAACCAGCATGACTGGTTTGAATACTCATAATGAAATTTTTAATGCAACAAAAGCCCAAGTAGAAACTGCCTGAAAAGCAAGCCAGATTCCAAATCACTTCAAAGATAAAATTTGCAAAAGGAATTATGTATGACTAATGTGCTCAAAGCTATGAAAAAGAATAAATTTCACACGCGCACTTCCATTTTACAAGGTTCTCCTAATCTTCCATTTTTCACGTCTAGTATTATTATTTATTTCTGTAAGTGCCAGAGAGTCACAGATTTTCAAACTATATTATCCACCTTAAGTATGTCTTGTTAATTCCTTATATGAAGTTTCAGGAATGTCGCATCCTTCCACAATCACTTTTAACACCATGGAACAATGTATTTTAAAGTGTGTGCAGAGAAGGCCATAAAATATACTTTCATGTGATAAAATAATTTTGCCAGTTTGATGCAAAGCTAAGTAGAATTAATACAAAAACTCTACCAGAATCCAAAGACTTCTCAGTCATTTCAAAGCAAACAATCAAAAAAAAAATCAGAACACAGGTAAACAGGAGACCTTATGTTAAAAAAAAATGTTTTTATATATATATATTTACCTTTCTCCAGCTGTTGGTGACATTCCTCTAGTTTCTGATGAGTCAACCTGAAGTGATCAAGAAAACCATTCAAGTTCTCCTGAATGAAATTTGAAGGCATGGGCTGAGAGGTGAGTGCCTTGCAGGTGGCTTTCAGATGTTCCAGCCGTGGACTCAGGCTTACGAGATGCGTTAATTCCCGCTGTGAAAGATTGAAACCAAAACCCAAATTCACACTTGCCTTGTTAACAGAAAGATTTTAGTAAGCTATTGCAGCACAGCTCTTCCACATTACTAGGGCAACAACATTACAGTACTCCTGAGACACAGGTATCAAAATCTTCCAGTCAAATCAGGTGCCTTGCATGCCTTAGAAACTGAATTACCTTACTGACTAGGCTAAGCTCCTCTGGGGCATCCTGTGCTTCTGACACCTTCCAACCAAAGTTAACAAGTTTTGCCAGACTTACCTGACATAAGTCTTTCAGGACTGCTGAGGGTTGGGATGCTGAAGAAGCGTCATTTTTAAGCCAGTCATCCTTCTCAATTAAAGTCTTCTCAAGCTCATTTATTTCCTTCAAATAAGCATTTATTTCTTCCTGGTACTTTATCTTTCTGGCCACTTCTTCTAGATTTTGAACCACATCTTTCCATCCTGACAATATTTTCTCCATCATAGTTTTTATATCCACTGTAGGAAGTCCTTCTAAAAAGATTATATAAATTATCACTATATTAACTGCTACACATTTTGATTAATAGACATTTAATCCTTCCTCTCTTCAAATACAGGTGCACATTTGCATTAATATGCAAAATGCTTCGGATTCCAAGTCCACTATCTATAAATCCACACACATTACTTAACAGCGTTTCAGCTTTATATTTCCATGTTAATAGTCAACTGAAGAGTGAGATATTCCACTTCCATTTTGAGGAAAGACACATGGAGGGGGTTCTTTTGCTGCACTGCTTTAGCACAAGTGGAGCCCAATGCTCTTGTTAGGGCAGCCAGCCAGCTTGTGCAAGAGCACTTGAAGACCCTGCTCCATAGATCCTGCCCAGGCTTCACACACTGACCATCTGCTTGGCACACCTACAGTACAGCAGCTGCAGCCAGCCACACAGAAGGAGCATGCACACAGCAGCCAGTCACTGCCATTACGCATTGCAGATTGGTTATTTTCTTTAGATTTCAACATTTAAGATGACAAACAATTAAAAAGCAATTTCTGTATCTTACTTTTCGCTGATGCAAAGCAGCTTTTCAACTGTGCATTTTTCATTATGGTCAACATATACTAGTTTCATAGTCATGACCTATCAAAGCTGAAGAGGTTTGTAAGAAGATAGAGAAAGGAAGGATTTTTGTCCACTTTTGGAAACAATGAACAGATAAAAGTTTTTACAACCCAAACTCCAGGTCAAATCTGTGGCTTTCAGCCATCAGCTTCAATGCAATGGCACCCACTGTAAAAAGCCTCAGGTGTAGCAGGCTAGGAGAAGAGGATTGGAGATGCTTAGCAAATTGGGGCATACATGCAAAGAGTCTGGCTGGAAAAAAGTGACAGTCAAGAAATCCAATGGAAATCAGCATTTTTCCAAAAGGAATGCTGGTCAGTGTGCAGGACAGTGATACCATCCTGTCGGCTGTCTGTCTACCAGTCATAGTAACTTCACCAGAAGTCAAGTGTTTAGCAGATCTAAAAGACTGTCTCTAGATGATGTGAACATCTCTTTTATGGAGATCACATTTCACTGGAGTTTTGCTATTATGAAACAAGATTTTGGCAAGGCTTTAAGATTCAATTTTCACAGATATTAATTATAAGATCCCATGGCTAAGTGTTTTAATTGTCAATCATTTTGCCAATCCCGTAGACTTCTCGTTTGCCTTTGAGGCACAAATTGTGACTGTATCATCAAAACACAATGACAGTTTTTACAAAAATAGATAAAACTATGAATAAAAGAGATACACACATATGTGTCAAGCTTAAATTTGGCTTCAGAGTTTCCATTTCTCTACAGCAGTTACATTGTAAAACTTTATAGTTAAAATAAACCAATTCCTTCCCTCAAAAGCATGTAACTGCCATTGCTACTGAAATAGAAATAATTTCTTAAAATAATTCTTAAAAGACTACAAATGAGCACATGCATATTAAAGAATAATAATGCTTTTCTATAAGCTGTAATGAAAACAAAATTCATAGCTAACTAGTAACAATGACCAGTGTCTTTGAAGGAAAGTAAATAGAGGGAGAGGGAAGGAATATATTGTGATGCTCAACCAGAGATAATATTTCAATATTATTTCCCAGCAACCAAACCGCCAAGTTGCTTACCCTTTCCCATTTGATCCAAAAGAACATGTCCACTTCGTTTTAATTCATCTAACTTTTGACTTTTTTCAACTCTTTCTTTTTCAATCACCTTCAAAGTGAAATACAAAAGAATAGTTTCAGTGAGTTATTTTTCCTGACTTCCCTCTTTCCCCCAGTAACACGTATTTTCCCACTACTCCCCAAAACACATCCAATTTTTTTGAATACAGCACCTTCCAAGATGCCTGTTAGTTCTGTTTGTTCAGAAAACAGATTCAAAAGGAGTTAGCTCTCACAAGTACCAAGCAAGTAAGAGAAAGTACAACAGCATCAGGAATAAAATATTGTTAAAAGGGTTGACAATCCTGCAATGTGAAATAAGATATTTGGACAACAGCTGAAACAAGTCACTTGTGATCAAAAATTGTAATTCTTTAATGCAAACCAGTGGAGAAAAGATTTTTTTTTTTAATAGTCCCTTCACCTCTACAGTCTGAGATTTCCAGTAGAAAGGAACAACCAACCTGTTCCCTAGACTCACATAAGCTCTAGTGCTTCACTCTCCTTCACAAAGATATGGTGAAGGAAATTCTATATGACTACCAAGATTTTTAAAAGAACAAGTTCTTCACTCGAGTCATACATATTGGTGTATATTGCTGTGTGAGTCAATAGGTAGAATACATCCACAGAGGTAAGATAAGTTCCTTGGCCACAAGGCCACAACTTCAACATCCTCTGTGATTATAACAAAGTATCTAAAAAAAAAAATCTTTCTGGAACTCATGTCAAAAGTCATCACTCTGGTTTAGACTTGCTACAGTAAATTCAGAAGCGTGCACTTATTTGCACAGCTGGGAAGAACAAACACTGTTCTACCCATTTACAGCCCAATCATGTAAAAACAGCTGTTCATGGGAACCCACCGTTCATCTTGGAGCCTTTTTTATAAACGGCTTATAAACATTCATAAAGATCTATAAATAAACTATGGGGAGAGTTGTTTTGATTTTTATTTTCAACAGTATTCTCATTCCAAACATTCCCACTGGCACCATTTTGTACTACAGCACCAAGGAGGAGATTCCTTATAGATATTTTTAAGTATTGTTTTTGAATTCAAAAGCAGTTTCAGGTCCTGCTAAAGCTCCAAAAAGCCTTCATTAACAAAGCATGCTCAAGGACAAAAGAAAAAGGCAAGAACACATTCCTGAAACAGAAGGAATAGAAGATAAAATGGCTATTTCATGGCTCGCACAGGATTCTGTAAAATTATGTATTCTGTCTGGCAGGTCAGCAATACCATACACAAGTTGTAACTATCGGGTTTTCTCCAAAATTAATAGAGCAAACATATCCAAACATTATAAAAATACACCACTTTGGACCTGGGTGGTACAACGTGTAAGGAGTGTCACAGCATGACTCATGGGGTCTCTGAGCACACCACTGGCCTATCTCTGCCAAAATTATAAAAGTGGTGTCAATCAACACCATTTCCAACTGTGAAACATGAAACCAAAATGTTACTTAGTGTAAAAGATAATAATCCTGAAGACAGACATTTTTCAGAACTCCAAAGTAGACATCAGTAATATATGTTTTTAAAATTTCCTGTGGATTATGCAACCCAACACCAGCAAAAAAATGTGTCCAGCTGGTCAGAGATTTCCATGTATATCCAGTTCTGAAACCATTTAACTAAAGGACTTAATCCCCTCAAAGCATGTGGATCAGCCCAGATGACAGCCAGCTTAGATACAGAGTATACTATTCACTGAAACACTCTATCTCCCCATTTTACCTTCAACTTTTCTTTCAGGCTTGAAGTCTCTCTCATCTTCTTGTATTCTTTGATGTCTGTTGCCTGAATGGCAGATTTTGATTTTGAAATCCAGTTCAAGAGCTCAGCACTTTCAGCATCAAACCTAGTTTAAAAGGTCAGACAGCAGTTTGGTTTTGGGGGGTTTTGGGGTTTTTTTTTTATCCCATTCAGTCATTCTGTCTTATATATCAGAAGTCTTGAAGTTCAGCACATTATTCCATCCTAAAACAGCAAGACTGCACACAAAATTCATGCTTCTTATATTACTACTCACAGCAAATAGGGCAGAGACACACTTTCAAAAGCCTACTGTCATAAAAATTACGCCCATGGTATTAGCCTTTGGGAACAAATTAGGAATGCATTTATTTCTCATTTTTATACATAGCTTCATGTAAACTATAACTGCTTCTTTTAATATGTCACAAAACAGATCTCTAAATGCCGAGAATTTTTAAAGTAATAAACTAAACCTTAGGAAAAAGACAAATAAGAATTACAGTTCTAGGTTTCATAAAAGTCTGCAACGCTATTTAGTCTGAATGAAAAGCTAGCAGCTTAAGCACTCATGGCAGTGACAGCAGACAAACCCTTTTGTACACTTAGCTGACTAAAGATTAGCTTATAGCTTAATGTTTTTAGCTGCAGTGGACATGTCTATACTAACATAACTTTCTTAAGCCTAAAAACCTCTAAGTTTCCACCTGCCACCACCAAAAGAAACAAAATCAATTCTCAAATTAACCAATACTGTACAGAACTTACGAGAAGGACAGATATACTGTACAGACCACAAGCCAGGCCATACTACTGTTATACTAAACAGTGTAAATCCTAACATGGAATAAGAACATGCCAATAAATGTAAAATCACTTTCCTTCACTCAAAGTTTTCACAGGAAAACTGGTAGAATTCTATTTACCATATTTATTCTATAAAATTCTATTTACCGTATTTATTTTATTTGTTGGTTTCAACATAAGGAAATGGAATCATGCAAAAACATCAGAAAATGTAAACTATTTTTACCAACCCTTGCTTTAATGCAGTGTGAACTCAAAGAAAATAGATGACAGATAAATCACTTTTGCTTTCAAAATCTAAAATAGTTTCTACAGTTTGTGAGACAGAGAACAAGACAGATGGGTTGCTGACTGCTTTCCTGCCCTGGGACACTCAGATGCACACACCGCTTCCACCAGTGCTCAGAGGATCTGACCAGTTTCCTCAAGAGGGTTTGGGCAGGTTCCTCACCTCTCCAAACCTCTATTCCTCCTCCAGAAAAAACAAAGATAACTATTTTTCACTGTGCAAACACACATCACCTAGCACAGCGACCCCCCGCTCTTGATGCAGCCCTCTATCCTCACCCTAAACTGCCTGCCAAAGATTTAAACCAGTGACACCTCAAAGAAGTGCTCATTTTCTCAGCCAAGCACAAAACGCAAAATATTGAGTATACTGCATTTACTTTCTTAATTTATCTTGAAACAATTCCTTTCATTTTAGGTGTGCTATTTAATAATTCAAGAGAATTCAACATAAGTTATTAAATATTGGTTAGCATAGAGGAGAGAAGGCTCCAGGGAAACCTTATAGCAGCTTTCCAATACTGAAAGAAAATTGGGGAGGGATTCTATCAGGAATTGAATTGATAGCACAAGGACTAAATGTTTTCAACTGAAAGAGTATAGATTACATACAAGGAAGAAATTCTTCAGTATGAGAGACACTGGTGATTGTCTTCAGTGGTGAGACACTGGAACAAACTGCCCAGAGAAGCTGTAGATACAACATCCCTGGAAGTGTTCCAGGCCAGATAGGATGGGGCTCCAAACAACCTGGTCTGGTGGAAGGTGCCCCTGTCCATAGCAGGGGAGTTGGAATGAGATGATCTTTAAGGTCCCTTCCAGCCCAAACCATTTCATGAGCCTACATATGCAAATCAGTCAGCCACCCCAGAAATACTTGTCAAAGAAGACATCATTGTAATATTATTCTTATTACTACATACCAGGGAGATGGAATAGATTTCTGAGCCTGTTTTTTGTGCAGTTTCTCCTGCTTCTCTGGTATATTTATGATGATTATAAATAAACAGTAAATCAAAATACTTGGCACTTGCACAACACTTTTTAATCAAAGATGAGAAGATGTTTATACAAAAGGAAGTAAATATAATTAATTCTATCTTTTCAGGAAAGGAGCTGAGGTACAAAGGGCTGTAGACCTGCTTCTGAGAAACAAAACACACCCGTTTTCCTTGGAAATTAATGGAAGCTACAGGTTTTCTGTTGCTCTGAAAACAAGGCTGTACACAACATTTCCTTCATGCTCACAGAATCACAGCATTGTTAAGGTTGGAAGGACCTCTGCAGATCATCTAGTCCAACTCCCAAACCCAATCTCACAACTGCAACTTAAGTATTGCTCACTTGCATAAAAGAAGAATCAAAAACCAAGACTGAGTCCATGTAGTATCTAATGAGTAAGCAAAAATGGTAGTGACATATACTTACTTTTTCTTTGCTTCACTGTCCCCTGGAATTTGCCTTTTTCTTGGGAGTGGTGGTGGAGGCAACTCCTGTCTGGACCGTCTAACCACTATCTCTTCCTTCAATGGTGTTGCTTCTGCAGCAGTCTTCTGTGAAACCTGTGACATCCCTACACTTCCTACAGCTTGAGTTACCTACATAAAGTAATTTAGGAAAAGGATCACATACCATTAGTAACACCAGCTGAATTGCTTTTTCTTAGTTTCTTTTATTCATCAGTCATAAAAGCCCATTCATTCACTCCTCCAAATGACCTGCTGTCATGAAGCACCTTTGTCATAGATGCACTCCACAGACAAGTTTCATTATTCTCATTTTACAGATGGAAACCAAGCATTAATACTCTTGGTTCAACTAGAATTTCATGCCAGTCCAAGTGAACTATAATCAACAAAAAAGCATTATATCTATTTTTATTCATAATTTGTTCACAAACAGAACCAAGGTACTAGAAGTTTATTAAGACACAATTCCATATTTTGTATTCATATTTCATAAAACCAAGCCTAGACCTCATAAGGAGCTGATACATGGTGAATTTGACCTAAAAACTCACTCATGTCAATAGAAACCTTCCACATTCCTTAACAGGTTATAAAGTAAGACCCAAGGGAATCAACCTGTAAGTTCTGAGTATGTGCTTGATATTTAAGGGGAGTGAAAGGATGAAGACAGGATATGGCATTCTCTAATGCTTTGACTCAAACACAAGAACAAACTAAAGCCACACGGGTGAAATGAACCCCTTCTCAAGACTGCACAACTCATTCACTATACACTAAATGGATCATGAATCAGTGCCATGGCTTTCACCATAACAACATATTAATATCATATAAAAAGGCACGAGTTATAAAACTGTCAAATAAAATTCTCACAGTAACCAATGGTGTTCTGTCTAAATAAAAACATTACCAAGCACTCAAAACACTAAAATAAACATTTAACAATCCAGCTTGGCTATCATGGTTACACATCAAACAAACAACTACTCTATTTTCAACAGATGAGAAATCATACTCACAGAGCATAAATGCTTGTATGACTCCCATTTATTTATCTATTCTGGGTTTTGGGTTTTGCCTTTGTTTTCTTTTAGTATCAGATTTAATCCAGTCCCAGCACTCTTATAATGTTTAAAGGCATTTGCATTGATTGATAATACATGGCAAGCCTGCTTTACTCATCAGAAAAATGAAGCTTAATCTGCATGAGAAAGGAGTAATAGTACTAGTCAGGTTAACAACTTGGGCTTTTGAAGACCAAAAATTGCAGACAGGTTTGTCAGCAGATAACGTCAGCCTCAGGTGAAAAAGCACTCACCTCCCTCTCTAGCCTAATGCCAAGAACTCTCCCGGGCAATTTCGCTGACACAGTATCAGTGAAGTTTGCATACATACAGTCATCTAAACAGCTAACAAGTAATAAAGCCCTGTTAAGTACCTGGTTAGAGTAATCCTCTAGCTTCTGAACCAAACCGTCCCACCTCTGAGTTAGTTCTTCTTGATCCTGATCAATTTTGCTGGATGCTCTGCCATTCCCAAGGATCTGGGCCACATCCTGACCTAGCTCATTCAGCTGGTCTAGTGTTTGACGTTTCATACCCATGTCCTCTTTCAAAATCTGAAATTAAAAGAAAACAGTAAAAGATGACAACAAGTGTTCTGCTGCTCTTTAGCTTTTAATTCCGTGTCTGGGAGGTGAAGGGTGTTGTGGGGATGGTGGTGGGAGTGAAAAATGTACTACCTGAGTCAGATGAACAGTTCTCTTGTGTAAAAAAAAGCCCTAAGAGACACTCCTTTTAAAGAGCACATCCTTGACACAGCTTCTAGAGCAATCAGCAGTATCTTGAGTAACAAATTATTAGTTCACACTCCAATGAAATAAACAAATCACACTGCAAACCTACACTTTGGAAAACACAGCTGACTGGTGGGCTGCAAAAAATCCCAACCCCGTCAACAATCTAGGATAGCTGTTCCAAAGTTTGGCACACCAACCTGGAACAGCCATAGAATAAGTTGTACCCATTTTTTTTAAGTCATGTGAAAGAATCCGGCAGGAGAAAATGTTGCCTGGCTTCCAAAGTGTCATGCATTCACAGCTCCTACTAGGGTCAAAATGGTAATTTGCCATTCATTTAGTCTATGAGGTTTGATGGGATAGTGCAGGATAGTGATACTTACTGCTAGTTTCCGAACATTCACACTCAGGTCTGTTTGATCTTTAAAGTTGCTTGTCTGGACCTTACTCAAAGCCTCTTCTTTCTCAGTTAACCAAGCTTTCAGTAAGCACTGCAGATCATAAGAAAAATAGCACAAGAAAATATCAAGTTTGTCCAACAGCTATGACAACTCCTTTAAGATCTTTGCACTCAAAGCACAATTCTGCAGTATTTATATGCAGGAATTTCAGCTGACTTTAATAATAGATAAAATGGGACAAAAATATCGGATTAGGGACTGAAGTAACATTTTCCAGCAAAACAATTTCAACAAAATCATTTCTCAATACATCAGAGCACATCTCCCCAGAAGTTATTTACAGCAAACAGACATCCATCATAAAGCTGACGTAGGACTTATAAATTATATAAGAATATATCAAAATGGCATGTACACTTTTTGTTTTCCACCTTTCTTCCTCCATGACTCAAACCCAGCTGTTACAAATATTTTCTCACAGAAGCTACACCACTGGTATTTCAAAAATCTTTTAGTCCAGGCAGTCGATCTAAGATACAAATTAGTCACCTCCCTGCCTATGGTACCTACTTTTAATTGCAAAATAACTTAGGAAATACTATTTCATTAACTATTGAAAGCTAGAGTGACCTGCTCCGAATAGTTCTAACTCAGGGATCTTGAGCTTTTTCCATTTGTTTTCTAGGAAATCTGTCCTGCGTCTCACTTTGCTTCAGTCACATAGCACTCCTATAGTAACACCAGCAATAACTGGCATCAAGTATCAGGACAGATTTTATAGAGAATATAATTTGTTGCAACATAGTACTGCTGCTGCTGCACAGTGGTTTCCATGGACTAGAATGCCCAGCTCTCAGTTGCACAGTCACTGGTACACTGCTGTTCCTCTGTGTTTAAAAATAAATCATACAGCAAGGCAGACCTTTTTGTTCTTTGAATAACACTCTTTACAAAAGCCACTAGGCTCCTCAGTCTAGCTGTATATTTTTGTCATTGTCCCAGAACGTACTACAGCAACTCGTGGGCCAAAGGGTTAAGGCAGTTTATATTTCCAACATAAACCGATATGCAAAACGTACAGACAGAAAATACAATGCAGTGGAAATGCCATGAGGCTGTGAGAAACAAAATTATAACACTACTTACTCCGTGGAAAAATCATGCTGGCATCCCAGCCAACATATTTCATGCATAAGAGGAGCTTAAAAACCCTTCAGTGTATTCAGTTAATTTATGCCAAGTCAGCAGTCAAAGACAACTTTCCCTACAAAACTGAAACATAATTATCACAGTGCTAAGAAGTATCTGGCATCTGGCACTAATTGCGGAATTTGTTTCCTGAGTGGTAAGAATTGTGGTTTCCAAAAGCTTTCTAGGCAGCCACAAAAAGGCTGATGCATCACTATTACTCATCTCTCCATACAGTCGGCCAAAATGGAAAATGCTAGTACCTAGATGTTTTAGCTACTTTTCCGTTAACAAAGTGTTTGTATTCAGTTTTTAAGTAGTTTCAAACTGTAATTTTTGTAAGTCACTTGATCATTCATGAGGACAGAGAACTTTAATTCAAACCTCTTAGTAATAAATGCCTTGCTCAGTTGAACAATGAATGCAAACATAGGCTGATCTAAACCAACTAAAACAAACTTGTATTTCCTCATTATTTGCTATCTGACATTCTACATTAAGCCCACCCATTGTTTCACTTCTACAGAGCAACATAATTACATACAAATTAAAAAAAGCTGAATGTAAAAGCAACTCCAACAGAAAATTGTATTTTTAACAGTACTGTAATAGCCAATGAGTGCCCACTTTTCCCCATAAAAATATAAGGGTGGAAGAGGACAGAAATATATTCACATAGAGTCACCAAAACTAAGAGCACTTGAAGTTCATACTTTGACATACACAGCAAGGATTTTGAGGGAATCCTTATTTGCCAGCTCAGAGTTACCATGACCAAGAGTTGCCAAAAAATGTTAGCACACAATTTTCTGGATATACATACACAGGTGACAAAGCAGTATTTCAGGGAAATATATATAAACAGATACTTGGCAGGGGATAAACCAAAATTTTAACCTTGGGTCCATATTAAGAAGGTCACATGAGCTACAAATTCAGCTTATCAATATACTACAAACAGATATAGGAGGGGTCAGGGAGAAACACATATCAACCCCAAAAACCACAGACAAAACACCCTTGTCAAAGAAACCAAGCTGCAGCTGATACCAACAGCTTATCAGCACTGTTCAACTTCTTTTAAATGTCTAAACAGTCTGAGTTTACTGCTGTTTAAACAATAGGTTATAGTAATAAATATCATCATTTAAGAAAAAAAAGCTATTTCATTAAAACATTCAAAGAAAAAAAACCCATCAACTATTTTAAACTGAGATACAAAGTAAGCTGTAGCAATAGGCATGCAAACCTAGCACACATAGTTGCATTACCACATTTTTAAGCCAGTTAATTTGTGTCTGAGCAGTATTTAATATATATGTAAAATACATGATATTAAACAAAGAGAACCCTCACAACGCCATCTTCTTGACAATTCAGCTGTTCACCTCAACTCAGCAAAATGAAACAAGCTGCATGCTTCCTCATATTAACCAAATGCCTGATGTTACTGATTTTGAAAACAGTTATCTATTGATTAGCTGACTGCACAATCATGAACATGTATCCATGTTGGAAGCACATATACGTTAATCAGGAAAATTTCTGTAATTACAAAACCACTACATACTTAGAGAATTCATTGTCATTTTGCTATCGTGGATATTCACACTTCTTGGCCATTTTGCAAGATTCGTTATAAAATAATTCCCAAGGTGTTATAAACTTTCTTTCTTAAAACTTCGGAAAATACTTCTCTTGCACTTCAGAGCTATTCTACTCTTCAAAAAATAGTGAGAACCCAAACAGTAACAAAGTCTAGTTTTTCAAGGCTTTTTTTCCCACCCCAGTCAGAGGCTTGGTTGTTTGTTTGGGTTTCTTTGGTCGGTTATTTTTTCCCCTTCCACAACTCAACTGGTCAACCCTGAGTAACTGAACAGCTACTAACCTGTTCTTCCAGCAACTCCTGCCATAAAAGCTGAATTTCTTGCAGCTTGACCCGTCGATCCTCAGTCCAACGACAAACTGCTGTCCACCGCTCACCAAGCCTCTACAAAAGCAGGAAACACTCATGAATGATCATGAACCTCACAAAGAAACTTCAAAACCAGATACTCAAAAAAAAATTTCTACTTCACATTAACCTCTTTCTACATTATATCTACCTCCTTGCCAGTTATTGCTACCACTGTATTGCACAGAACTGGAGGTGAACACTTTCAAAAACATTCACTTAGGGCCTTACCTCTGCTCTCGCTGAAGTCAGTGAGCTATTTGATTGACTTCAAAGGGAGCGAACAAAGAAGCATGAATTCTGTTTGAATAAATTCTGTCCCACACTCACTGTACTTCAGGTTACAGTCCTAACTTCTGACAAAAATAGGAAAATACTTCACATGATATTCCCTAGATAAATGTCACGTCTTTAACTATTTTTCCTATCAGATTTTAACTTCCTAATAAAAATCACTTATATGAAATAAGGGTTGTACTGTGCATCTTCCCATTTTATGAAGCTGCTGTAAGGACACACTACAAAAGTGTCTAAGTCATTGGGAATGCAAATAGAAATTGAGCTTGAAAGTCACCAAAGCATTTTCACAGGTTTTAGTTTGAGCTAATTTAATAATTTTTTAAGTTAGTATTTCTTCATTAAAAAAATAATTTAAAATTATTTTCTAGGATAAATTGTCTTTAAACGCAAAAACTTTGATGAACAATTACACATAAAGATTTTAAGTGCCTGTTACTACAGTTAAAAAAAGACGGCTCTACCATTTTACCTGCAATTGTTCCTCCAGAAGAGCTGTTGCACTTTCCCCACTGCTTTCATCGACAATGACAACCATGTGTGTTAGGGAGTTCACCTTCACCTGTTCTGCCTCTAGATCACTCTGCACACTCTGCAAGAGCACAACACAAGTTACCAACTTTGAATACATTTGCTAATCCACTCTTTTGGCCACAGTGACTATCACAACTGCTGTGGCAAAGTACTTCAGATTCAACGGTAAAGCACAGAATCACTGCACAGTTTAAGTAAATGTAAGCAAAAGGCCGCTAGAAACAAACCTAGAACCATTCTGTTGAAATACTGGTAAACATGGGAGTGCTTTAAAGCTGTATGCACCATACTTGATTAGGAGAATCATATGACAACTGCATTGACTTTCTATATAGCTAATATCATAGGTTAGAGAGCTTAAGTGTTTCTATACAAAGCTGTTATTGGTAATAAGCAGGTATCATAGGGCATGCCAAACAGGGAAAAATCACTAAGAACATTCATCTGTTAAGAGTTGACAATATAATTCCCATAAGTACCAAGAGTGCAATAATTGATCGTTATGTTCAAAGACAACAGCTGAAAACTGCAGAAAACATGCAGTTCTGATTAGTTTAAAACAATATATAGATTTAAAAATTCACATAATAAATTATAGAAGAACAGATTCCATGGCTAAAGCCTACCTGCAAAATATTTCTGCAAGATCAGTACACCTTTACAGTACTATAAATGTCATTTTTCATCTCAGCATATCCTAAGTTACTCCATGAACAACATGCCTCAAACTCCCCAGACTTTGAAAACAAAAACAAGAATGTAAACGTGGGACAGGAAACTACACAGACCAAAAATAATCCACTGTTCTTGTTCTGTGAGGTATGTCCCATTCTGGGGAGAAGGTTAAACCTTAGCACTAAGCATGCACAAAAACTAAAGCTGCAACCACAACAAATATCAAAAAGGACATCTTTCTCCTTCACAAAAACATTGCAAGATAAGAAGGCTGGACTTGCATCCAAAAACTCAATTGAGAGACAAACTACTTCCAAAATATTATGCACAGAGAGTAGTGTCTATGCACCCCCTTAGGATTCAATCCCTGTAAAAGCAGGGACTGGAATCAATGACTTGGAAGGCCTTTCCTGATCCCACATTATTTTTATCTGCAAGGCTTAAGCATGCCTGCCAGTCACGAGGGGCAAGTCTGTCCATAGTATACTTCATACTGTTCCTCACACCAACGATTTACCAGGAGAGGTCTTTGTCTTTGCACAAAGTGAAGTTAATAATTTTCTCTACAGGCTTCACTTCTTTCATGAAGCAAATATAATAGTTCCTGCTAGTCAGCAGTGCCCAAGCCTTCAGTTAAGACTTCCAGTTCCTTTCTACCCCATCATCCTCCTTTTCCAAACATCAAATGCAGCCATGCATGACTTTTGACACAATCAAGTTTCTCAGCTAAGGAACCCACCAGTGTACACATCTTTCAGATACTTCTCCCATACATATTACATAACAGACAAAAAGGTTTACCTTATGTTCTTCCAGCTGTTTTTGAAGGGACACCAAATCTTCCGCTAAGAGCTGAGATTCCAGCTTCTGAATGCGTTCTTCTGTGACTGTCAGCCAGTCAGACAGCTGCTGCAACTGCTGCTTCTGGAGCTCCATCAGCATGTCATGCAGGCTGCAGGGGGAAGCACAGACTGAGTTATTTCAGAAACAGCTTTCCCAGGAAAGAAACTAAATTCTAGTTCATATAGGAAAGCAGCAAGGCCATTCATAAAACAGTTACCTAGCATCAAATAAAGTGTTCAGCATTAAGCTAAGGAACACACTTCAACATTCTTGTTTCCTTCTCTCTTTCTCAACAAAAAAAGTTCATGAATTATGCAATTTGTATCAGGGATTGTTTCTTCCATCAGGGATTTGCTGCTAATAGAGCCTCTGCTGAGAGTCACAACAAAATGCAGTCCTCCCTTGATGTGCAGCTCTTACCTTGGTAACCAACATGCAGAAAAAAATTCTTCTGAATGGTTTTTAGCTGTGTAAATACCCATAGCTATCCACATCCACTTTATACAGAAACTTACACGTTTTTAATACTCTTACAGTAGTTTATGTAACTACTGCATTTAAATGCACATCTACATAGCATAACAGTCAAAGAATTTACATAATTAAAAAAACACCCCAAACAGTTACAGTCATTCCTTTCATTTTACCTTGGAAAGTATGAAGGTAGATTTCATGTCACAAACTGAAGTGTTAATTCTAAAAAAAAAATTCTTACAAACGGATGTAAAGCGACTTCTCCAAGGCACAGCAAGCACCAGAGGTCAGTCCTGTGCCTCTAGAAGAGGTTATGTGCCATGACTCACCGGGACTGCCTGTCCATGCTCTCCACTCTGAGTTCCTCCCAGCGGGAGTTCAGCAGCAGCATTTGCTCCTGGATCTCAAACTCCTCCTCAGGTGACAGATTTCCCTGGGCCACCAGTTGGTTTCCAGCCTGCAGAACATTGCCAACACTGCTCTGGTGCGCAGTCAGTTCCATCATAAAACTCTGGAAATAGTACAAGCAGAGACATCAGCATGGGGTCCCACAAGAGTTTATGAATTTGTAAATACTCTAAAAAATTGTCATGCTTGAAACATTGCTGTAGAATGAGCTTGTGCTATCAAACACACAAACAATGCAGACCTGTTCCTCTCTTTGACAAAGATTTTCCATGAGCTACAAAAATTCTGGAGCCAGAATTAATTGAGAAAAAAAAAAAAAAGCTGACCGCCTCAGAGAAAGATCTGTTCAGTAGAAGACAACCTTTGAACAAACTCACCAAGAATATGAAACAAACTTACCTATGGCCAACAGAACATAAAATCAGAAATGTATTGTAGGAAAGCAATTAGAACTCTACCAGTTACTAACACTCAAAAATTCATATATTTACTATAAAGCTAAAACACCTCTTCCTTTGGTTCATGCCTTTAAAACTGTAGCACAAGGAAAAAATTCCTCATATTTATCAGCATTCAGATTTTATATGCTGTTCTATACAGCAAGCTGACACAAGAGAAAACTAAAACATCTAATATGACACATTAAACTTCTATCAACATTAGCATTAGCACACCTGTCCAGATTTAAAACAGAGTCAAACTAAAATAATGTGGAAAAAAGAGTAATTTGGAAGCATCAACACAAGTTTCTGAAACAAACTATCCTAATCATCACAGGGAGACCACTGAATTAAATCAACATGGTTATCAATTTCAGCATTGCCCTCTTTTAACAGCAAGTGACATAAGGCTGACCAGGCTTTTTAGTAGTTGGCAGCAGGGAAGCATGACTCAGTCTGGATCAGGCTGCCTTTGTATTAAGCACACCAATAAGCCACCCACCAAAAGCTGATTTTAAAAAATACATTAAAGCTTCAAAGCTTGTTCCACTCTAAGTTCTTCTATTCATTTTCACCTTCAAGTAGCCATTATTTGTCAAAAAAAAAAAAAAAACAACCACACAGACTACATTCAGTTAGAGGTGCCTTTCATGTAGACAAAGACAGACAAAAGAAACAGAATGGAAATTCTTGAATAAGGACTAGAAAATGGAAGTTCTGCAGCTTACACACAGAGACAAGGAACTCAAAGCACAACAAAGCAGTTTTCAAGAGAAGCTTACTTCATGGGTGGAAAATTGTTCTTTGACTTCCTCAACATCCCCAGATATTTCTTCCTGTTCCCGAAATGCATCCTCAGCTGACAGCAACCATGTAAGAACTTCTTCTAGAGCAACTTGGTAGCTATCCAGGTCCATATCCACCTCTGTCACTGTGCTGGGAGTCTCTGCTCTAGAACTGTCCTGGTCCTCTTCGAGTGCTACAGTCTAGGCAGCCAAGAGAAAAGGGTTGTGTCTTAGAAGAGCACAGAAGATGCCTTCTCAAATGATATTAAAAAACAGAACAACTTTCAGTTCTTCATAAAAGGTTAAAAGTAAACATCGGATACATTTTAATGAGAAAGGTCAGAGTCACTACTAATGAACTTTCATTTTAAAATAAAAAATCTAGATAGAATTTAATCTTGCTCTTTTAACAGTGAATCTCATAACCAAACAAAACCTCATCACTACCACTACCCACCACAAGTTCTGTGGCAAATTCAGTTAAAGATTTCAGATCACTCTCTTCAGCTGGTCAAGACACTTAAGAGAAGCAAAAGCAAGAAGCATAACACAAATGGAACTTTATACCTCAACACACAGGATTTTGTACATGAATCAGAAAAGAAAAAGGAAGACAAGAAAAACTGAAGTTAATGACAAAGAAGATGAGATTTTTCATATTTTCCCAGTTGTGCTGTCCAATACAGAAGGCATGTTTCAGAGACAACTGACAAACATGAAGGTCAGCTAAAATTACAACCCACGAAATGACAGGCTGACTTTGATGAGAAGCACACCTGCTGCATGTTGAACTCTCCATCCTCACATTCCTGCTTATATCTCCTTGGAAGAGTTTCCACCTCCCGAATGTCTTCCATTGTGACTTGCTTAGGAAGGACCTCAAACAAAGAGGTTAAATACATAATAATAGACTTTTTGTCTGGAAGCTGTACAGCAACATCTGCATCAGAAAGAAAATATGGGGAAAAATAAATGAAGAAGCTGATTTTCTAAATCATTACTTAAAAAACAGGTAAGACTTTATATATTGTGTACATCACAGGTTCTCCTGTTGAGTAGCCTTTAGTAAGCTTTTAACTTAAAGACCAGGTTTGACATATGTTCGAAGTGCTATGAAGGAGAAAAAAAAAATTTAAAAAAAATTTCTACATTTGGAAGTGAATTCACATTAAAAGGCTTGATCTTTTTGAAGTAAGAACCCAGATGTGGAGTCGCTAAGGAATAAAAACCTTCCAGGGGAAATTATTCTGAAGCATCTCCCAAGTAGAAACACAGTTCAGGGACAGTATCCCTAAAAACAAGTATTTCCACTTAGGCTCTATCCCCACTCCCATTATTGGTCAGTTAATTTTCTTATTTTTCATATTGATAGAGTTTCACTGACTCAGGTTCAGTTATCTCTTGGGTTATGAGCAGTACCCATTCATTTAATACTTTTTTTTTAGTAAGAAGGTGGTGCTTGAATCTATAAAGTTTGAGAGCTTATCTTACAGAGTAAGTCTTTGGATGCTCACTTCAAAGCAGAGCAACAGCTCAGTGTTTAACAAAAGAGTTTTAAAAGTTTCCTGGTAAGCATTCCTACACCGTATGTACTCACAGCACTGGCAGGTGCTGCTACTCAGTGTATATATAAAGGCCCTTAAAATATCCCATTCTACATAATGCTCTACTGTATCTGAAAAGCACACACCCCTGCAGTACAACTCCTACCTAAAACGAAAGACAGCCAGGGTACCAAGTTCAGCTTCCTTATACAGTCCCTGAATGCTAAGTCAAACTGAATCTTAATATTCAAAATGCCAAAGCAGATGCACACACAGACATACCCTTGCCCTACAAGTTACATTATTTTAAACCCAAAATTAAAGGCTCAAAACAAAATAGCACTGCACAAAAATGAATTTTTATTCCTAGTTAATGTCAAATTTCTTTCAAGAGAGCCCAAAAAAACTTCTTGTCAAGTAAAGTAACTATATCCCACCTTCAGGATCTAACAGTTTCTCAATTCCTAAGTGGTTCTTGGCTATGTTGAAAGCATTTTCCAGTCTCTCAACAGGGGCCATCTTTAAAACTTTATCCCAGCTGAAGAGCTCAGGTCTAAAAGTAAAAATAAACCAAGGAAGAAAGTAAATTTTATCTGGAAAAAAAATTCCATAACATGCAGAATATCAAGTTACAGATGTGACAGTAGCTAATATAAACATACACATATATACAAGATACCAACATAAGTTCATATACACAAATGCATAAATACAAATATGTGCACTTTTTCTAGTGACAATCTGACAATCACAAACCAATTAACTGACTGCATGTCCACAGCAACATTCACCTTTCATTATATGTGTTTTAAACATATAGTCATTTGACTGCAACAGAAGATTAAATACTACTAACGAGAATATATAAACTTTGTTTAAAATTCATCCCAGAACCAGTTTTCTTCAACTGTTTCTTTCACAGCATTATTGTTACTATGCATTTTCTGCATCAGGTACTCCTGAGTAATCAAGAGTCACTCCGTTCCTGGAAAGCCTTGTTCCAAACTTGCAATGTGGCCACCCCAGGCCATCACAGCCAGAAGCAACAGCAGTCTCCACCCCACTCGCCCCATTCCCCTCCTGCCCCCCCCCAATAAGAAGAAACAGCCTACAAAAAAAATATCCGATCACAAGTGTTCCTGAGTCACAATGCGAATCAGGCCAAGGAGCTGATTGATTTGCAGTGTCAGCAGCCTTCATTTAAGATCAGTCTTAACCCAATGACATCTACAGTCCAGCGATGCACCCAAAAACACACTGGCAAGTCTCAAGGGGAAAGAGCAGAGCATAGGGCAGGAAGCAGGGTGAGCAAACAGGGCTCATTCCTAGCAGTACCTACACCAACAGGGCATGATCAGCCAAGTGCTACAGCAGCAGAGCTGTTAGGCTACACAGCCATTAAAATACCTTCCATTCTCCTGCAATAGTGGCTTCTCATCAGAACACTGCTATTGATTCTCTACTTTATAGAACTTGGGAAGGAAGACACAGGCTTATCTCTAGTTCTTTTAATATTTGATTCAGCTGTAAATTGACCTAGGAGTATCCTTTATCATCTATCCAGTCATTACATTTGTGAAATGGGAAGGCCATAGGCCAGCAGGGTCTGCTAACCAAAAAGCCAGAAGCATAGAAGCTCTGGAATATTGTACCTCCATGCAGGAGCAACAACAATAACCACATAGATTCATGTAAAGCTTTAGCAGAGACTCAGACTTTGAAAAACACATTGTAATCAATATATTGCATATGCAGTACCTGCACATTGATACAATAACACAAGTTTTAATAAATCGCAATCCAGGTATTTACCTACGAGTGAGAAAATCAAACCAAAGAGTAGAATTCAGTTCAAAGAGGAACTAAGGTAGTATTAGGAAATGAAAGAGACCAGCACAGTAAAATGTTAATAAAATTATATGAGGTAACAGGTCATTTAAGTGCTTCAGGTGTTACCAAAAGTTACTAGATACCATAACCAAGAGCTAACAATTATTCATAGTAACTTTCTTTTCCCTTTTTTTATCTAAGTCTCTTAATGGGATACACAAAGATTCTCCTCTTTTAAGTATCAATTTAAACTAAAATAAAAAAGCAATACTGAAAAAATGCCCCTTAGGTAGGGAAGCACTAGTGTCTGGTAGGCTAAATAGCTTTGCTGTCCTACCACTTCTGCAACCTGCCGCAGACCCTTGTTCTTTTGCAACTGCTTTTAAAACATTTCTCTTTCAGAGATGACCCGAATTTAAACCCAGGTCAAAACTTCTCAGAGTGTGGTGCTTCCCTGGCTAAAGGACTTGTGTTCAAGGACAGCAACAAAGCTGAATTCTGACATGCCGGCAACTGTCAGGCTCCAAGGAATAGGGAATAAAAGGCTCAGAGATGAGGAGACCCAGAGATTTGAGGAAGCGACACAAAAGCACAATTACTCAGTCAAAGCTTCCAGCAGGGGCTTTTGCCACTTAACAGTGCTCTGAAAAGAGCAGACTTCAGATCACACAAAGCTCAAGCACACAGTCACAAGAAATAAGGACAACAGCCTGAAACCAACTTTGCTACCTCTCTCTTCCCTGTTTCCCCTCAGGCCACCTAGGTCTCTCTTGTGTCTAAAGCCAGCAACACACTCCACCACAAAGCTCAGTAGCTAAGCAAAGCCACTACAGGCATTTGTGCCAGTAGGAAAACCACCACTACAGTTCACCCCACCCAGAGAAGGGACATGGTGATATTCGCGATAAATTCCAGCAAGACCTTCACTAGTATTGCTCTGCCATTGCATAACAGTCCTTCTAAACTTTCAGGAGCCCTCAGAGTGGTGCAGGTCCCCCTTACAGACCCATGCAGGCTGAACACAAGCCAACTCTGGTTCACAAGGCACAGAGGTACATCAGGGCAGACCAGTCCTGAAGCCAGCGAACCTGTGACAGAGGCCATTTCAGTCAGCACATGCCAAATGGGTACTTCAGAGCAAAGAACAGCAGGCTCAAAGTGAACACATGTTTTGCAAACACTTGGCATCTGCTGGGTATAGAAGTTACGGGTATTTGTAAAGCATCTGCTGTGTCAGATACCTGATGGCCAGGAGGTCTGGTTAAATTCTAGAAATTCTTATATTATTACCATGCTAAAACCATTACTATGGTTAAGAACAGTCAGACCTTGAAAAGCAATGAACTGACTTCAACTACACTGGGTTAGAACACATTTTCCAGTAAATCTGAAAATTTTTTTTTTAAAAGAAAATACAAAAAGGTAGGCAAGTTTCATAGGAGTCTGTAATGATGATTTCTTTAAACTACTGAAGAGTTCTCCAAAAACCAGAAAGAACATGAAAGATCTGTGCAAAGAAGCTTTAACACGATCCCTTATAAAGTACAATGAAAAAACTAATGAATGCTCTACAGATACCTGAAGTATTCTATTACTCTTTGATTCTTTTGCCCAACAGTTCTATTAAAGAAGTGTCTTTCACGCAAGATATATTAAAAACCACCAGAAAAGCTACAGTCTTTCTTATTCCTTTGTTTTGAAGCTTCTGTATCTCCTTACTTAAATGAAATGGCAAACTCCAAAGAAGTGTTGCTCTTTGCAGAGGAGGGCAGGCAGAAGGAAGGAAGTACAGGTGAAGGAGATGGGTCAAATTCCCTCTCCCTGCAGAGACCCTTTCAACTCACCTGCTGTATAATGCATACTAAGTGGGATGTAAATCCACTCCAATTAGCAAGTGTTCCTGCATGCGCAGGAACTGAGTGTTACACTCCTGTCTTGGCTCCAGCCTTTTCAAGGCTCTGGCAATATCCCACCACCGCTATTGTTAACACAACAAAAGAAAAACAACTGGACAATGAATCACCAAAACAGGTTAGAAGCTGTCAAATGCTTAAGCACGAAGACACAGGAAAAAAGCTGTTTACTTCTCTGGGTATAAGATATGCTGTTTCCTACTTACTTGTGCCTATGGATGACAGCATTAAAGGCGAGTCCATCAGCCCAGCTTGTGGTGAAGTTCAAAACGTTGACCTGACTGTAAGGTCTCGTGGACTGCCGAACCCAGCTCAGCAGTATCTTCTCACTGTTGGTCTGCTGCAAGTCTGACATGATATTCTTCATGACATCCTTCACCTGCAAGACAGTAACAACTGCACCTTACACACACGCGCTCCACTTGTCCTACTTACAAAGCAAAATGATTTCACAAATCATGAAAGGGTCTTCCCCATGGAAAGCTATGAATCAAGCTCCAACTCCTCACACAAAATTTGGGAATAGGAGTTTTCAGGGCATCTTTGCACTCTACTGACTACAAGAACCAGTAATGCTTCATGTAATGACATCACATTACTCTTACATTACAATCGTCCCCTTCTCCTCAATGCTGTCTATGCCTTGTGTTCTGGTTCCATCAGTTAAAAAAAAAAAAATACAGCTTGCACAGGTTTTTTCTGCAAGAGGAGTATATCTGATCATCCATCAAAAGTAGTTTGTTGTTTGGGTACTACCCATATGCATCTGCCAAAGTCCCTCCAAGCGAATTCAGTGATCTTCCCAGACACCCAAATAAACCAGGAACAATTCAATCTATGAGACTAACAAACCTCAGCAGCATGCAAGATGCAAGCCAAACACAGCTACCTAGACAGTAAAAAACTATCTGCCTCAATCCTTTGAGGAAGAAATATAAATACAAAACTTCAGCCTAAGAAGCCCCCCTGCAGTTAACACCAGTAGGAACTAAACTGAGAGGCTGAGTACAACCGAGCACATACAAGAATAGGTAGCATGGGAGGCAGCCAATAAAATGAGAGCAGAAACCAAATACCAGCCTGCCTTTATTTACCAGCCCAAAATAGAAGCAGTATTTTCTGCCACCAAAACCCTGGGAAGGTCTGTGAAAATCCCAGCAGATCAGCGCACACAATTCCTGGAAAGGAAAAGATTTCACAGCAGCCTCTCACCTGCCAGTGCAAGATAATGCTCCACAGCAACCCCAGCGTCAGCTTGTGATTTCCATCAACGATGTCAGTTCCTCCAATATTCACCAACTCCACCTGAAGAGGTTGGATCAACTCTATATTAAACACTGTTATCACAGCCTTAAGTCACAACCCCACCCCATATCCCTGGCTGTCCAGCCACGTAATACCAAGTGCTCTGAAACAAAAAGCAGTTAGAAAGAGAAAACCAGAGCTAGCAGAGAACTGTCCATCTGAATTTGTCAAGACAACTGCTTAAACAACATGACAAAAAATGGCACCAAAGAAGATATTCCACTGGAAGAGTTTTATTATCTCCTCTAATGTACAGATGCATACCAGCAGTCAAAACTGAGCAACAGAAACGCAAGTTTCTGAAGGATCTGACAGGAAAATACAAGTTAAGCGAGTTTGCTCCTACGCAAACTCAGAGATATTGTAGAACCATGAAAACTGTTAACAAATAGGTTTGTCCTTTGCATGAACACCATCAAAAGGAGAGAAGTTTATAAAAAGAGACCAAAAGCTCGAGGGAAAAATTAGATTTTCAAGCTTCCTACATGCATAGGACCCCACATTGACTTGAAAATGGTCTAACAAACCATTACAAAAAGACACAAGGAGATCAGTAAACAAGAGGGCAAGAGACAACCCACTCCTGCATCAAGTATTCAGACCTGAGAAGAAGCAAAACTTGGAGCACATGACTTGATATTTACTCAGAGCTATTTTGGAGTCTGAACTAATTTGGGGCATCAAGTCTCTATTCAGTTAATGCAGAGAAAGTAGCACTAACTCTGACCACCTCTGCTTATGTGTAAGTCACCACCACACTTAGTGGGCTAGGAACAGCTGCCTACAGCAGATGAAGCAGATACCTCCCCGGGTCTCTGTACACACACAGCAGGTGCTGCAATATGCTCCCAACACAGGGCAGGTGTTGGGCACCGTTCTTGTAAACAACTTGAACCCGGAGCATCCTCCAGCCCCAGGGCCAAGTGGCACCAGTGCATTTCACATCAACAGAGAGGCTTTTTAATTTCTTTCTCACCCCTGCTTCAGAACAGTTTCAGCCACAATGCCTACCAGAAATACCTCCCAGTTTACACTAACTCTAAGAACTGTATATGGACATTGCTTGGGATCAGCACTGGTTGCAGAGACTAAACCTGCACCAAGGAGCTGGCTAGCAATTAAACAATATGGACAATCAGGGACAGTAATGAAGGCCATCTCTGACTCTCAGTGGTCATAGCCTATGATGACAGAATAGACAAGAACAAAGTTTCATTTTGTTTTAGATGATACTGCCGATATATAAGGATATAAGGCTGATTTATAAATATAAACAGCTTCAATCCTGAAAAATGTACTTGTAACTTCATTGCTTTCAGGTATCTTGACAATTTTCAGTTCCCCATAGGTGTGTCTGTTAGGAGAATCAAATCAAAACTGTGTTGCAAGACTAACGTGGAACCACAAACTACACTTTCAAGTACTAAAAAAATTTGTGGATTTCTTAATTTTCCTCTCTCGATTTTTAAAGCACCAAGAACAGAAAATTACAGCAATACTCTTTGCAAATACTGGGCATACATTTTAAGATAACTGCAAAGTGGGCAAGAACAGACCAAAAGAATCACCAGTGCAGATCATCAAAAACACACTGGAAAGCACTCTAGAACACAAGGAACAGAAAGTAAGACTAAAGACCAAGGGTGAAAAAATAAAGCAATTGCATTGTAAGACCTTTTTTCCCCACCTCTAACAGAATAAAAACACTCCTGAGAAAGGGTAACAACAAAAACACTTCACAGTTTTTAATCGCATATCAAGAATTATACTACTAATGATGCATTCCTCTAGCTATCCATACCATACATACAAGAAAATACTTGACATGTCCATTTTTGTATTGTGATGGTGCTTTGCAGGATGCAGCCAGCAATCCAGTGGGACAGTGAGTGGACTACTGAGACTTAAGCAAAGTCAATCAATAAAAGACAGTAGACTGATGTTGGTTATACAGAATGCTTTCCAGTTTTTTTAAATTATTATTTTTAAAAAATTGATCCACAAATCAAAAAGGTTGAACTTCATTACTTAGAACCATTCTGCTAAAAGGATGAGGTTCACAGGATCACTTAATCACCCATATCCTAGGTTTGTCTGATCTCTGCAATATATATTTAAAACACTTTCATAAATTATTTCACAAGTTATGAATATTGCATAGCCCAGCAACAGAATGCAACTGCTTCTCAGTGGACACCTCTTCCCTTCATATTAACACATAACACTTTCTAAAGAAGGTAATCACTAGGTATAAATCAAGTACATGACCTTAACAACCTTCAGCTAACTAAGACCATCTGTTTACTTCCAGAAATCCAGATCCTATCAGCTTCAGGAAGAACTAATTAATTATTGTAATTCAGTATTAATTATTTATTATCATCATAAAATAAATCAATTTCAAGCTGAAAAAAACTCATTACTTATCCTTAGAAAAAACTTAATCAATATTTATAGTACCTCAAAGAACAAAAACAAATAACCCACTACTAGCTTTGTCTGCTTCCTAGAAATATGACACTAGTCCACCAACACAGAGGAGAAATTGCAGCATTATACACCCTGTTGGTATCACTCTTCAATCAGTAGTGCATATAAATGTGTCAGTGCCTTCTTGTATTTGATGTATTTTATTGCCAGAACATTCCTATTATTTTAGTGCCCTGACATTCACAAATAGAAATTCTAACTATAGATTAAGCACACTTCTCAGGAATTGTTCTTCAGTGGAAAAATTAAAATCACTTTGCTGTAGCATTACTGGCTTCCAAGCAGTAAAAGCAAATATTAAAGAAACAATTATTCTTATTTTTCTTAAAGGAAGATTTGGATTTGTTTGCTTGTTTGTTCTTCTGATCAGTTACTGAAACTGCAAATTAGAAACAGTACACATAGGACACAGAGCTGACAGATGTCATTGAAACAATCCTCCTGGAGACTGAGAGCAGGACATGAAAAACACCCATAAAAGCTGTCATCCCCTTACACATTTCTAAACAAGTTACACGTCATCACTGGAAATTAGTTTTTTGTCCTGTCCGGTTCATCAGCTGTGCAATAGTAGAGCTTCAAGCCACCTTTGTCTTGGGAGATGAACACATCTCAGCAAACCACAGATTAGTTGATACTTATTAAGTTAGCATTTTAAGACCTCACAAAATTGCTGGACATTAAATTCTACAACAGATAAGGAAAACTAAGAACAGTTTACTCGTCTCATTGAATTCTCATTTTATTTTCTGCATTCCAAACTCATTTACACACAATAATAAACTAAATAATCTATCAAAAAGTTGTGCAAAAACATGCTCACGTTGTTTTGATGCAAGACTTGCAGTACTCGGTTGACATTATTTAAGGCATGTACTCGTGTGGAACCTCGTTCTTTAGGCTGAAAATAAAAAGTTACAATCTGTTCAACATCAGAATTAACTTGACAGTCCAAACAAAATTAAACAAAAATTCCTGTTCTTTTCTCTCTTTTCCCCAGACTAACCTTTTTTTTTAAGTGGTAAGAAAATCCAAACAAGACCATCCACAATAATTTCAAAATGAAAACTGGTCAGAACAATATTCCTCAATTCAAGGCACAGAACAAGCCTTGGATTCCAAATGTGTTTCAGCTTATCTTCAGTAAATCCAGTTTTATTCCCAGCATCTACAGAATTACTAACTGTCAGTACAAAAGCAAAGTGAGAGGTCCCGGGGAAAAATCTGAGGCTTTTGAACATTTGCCAGAGTAGTTGAAATTTTTTTGCTCCCAAGAGAGAACAAGCAGCAATTTATTTTTCTGGCACCAAAAGCCTGCTAGATCTTTGCATATTGGGAAAAAGTTATACTTCCTGACTTTCCCTTCCTTTTAATATCAAGGGAGGAAAAAAAAAACCACAACAAAACACAAACTCTCAACAATACCTGCCACTCCATTTGCTTTTAATCACCACAATTTAACTCCTGAGGCACAACAAGATCATACTGCAAGAGCATGGAGCTGAACCTGGGACACGTAATTGACTTAGAAACTAAAAGAGTCCTATTGTCTTGGGCATACTTCAAATGACACCACAAATTATTAAAAGTGCTACTGAAACACATCTGTTTAAAAAACAAGGCAAGCTTGCAATGTGAAATTTTAAATGGCTGAAGGTTCCTCATAAGGTCGATAAACAAATTTGATATTTATTACAAATGGTGAAATCAAGAATTTAATCCCAAGTGATGGGATAATACTGATAGCACAGGTTTCACCATGCCACATGTATCTTTCTGAAGAGCTATCAGTGTTAGCAGGGGTAGAGTTTTAAGGCACATACACTTTCCTATACACAATTTGAGCAGTTTTCAGCCTTTTCCAAACTGTAGATCACAGAATTCTTCAATGGAGATGCAGATTTTTGCAGTACCTACTAGCACTTGTCTTTTTTTCTTTAGGGGATCTTTCATGTGCTTATTAGGAACTCACAGGTAACCAGCTGAACACTGGTTCCAGAAACAGGCCATTAAAAGATCTCTATTAAAAACATACACTACGTGAATAACACCACTGGTTTTACATGCTTTGCTAGACAGCATGTAAACCCTCAAGAGAGGGTTACACAGTTAAAACTTCAGCCTGATCCCATATCTTGTGAGTGCAGTTCATGGGAATTTCACCAAAACTGCAGAGAACAAGTACATACTACAAGCAAAATAAGGTTTTTTAAAATAAATTAAAATTAAAAAACATGCCACAGTTTGGGGTTTGTGTTTTATTCATTGGTTTGTTTTTTCTTAATAAATGGAAATAGAACTCAGATGTTTCTCTTACCAGAGGTTTCCCTGTCAGACCCTCCAAAAGGTCCAAAAGCTTCCTTCCATCTTTCAGATCTGTGAACATATCCTTAACTGGGGGCTTTCCACTCTGCAGAAGAAACAAAAGCAGTAATAAAAACAGTGTTTATGCAGAACTTTCCAGAAAACAGATACTTTTTTCCTTTTTATCTTTCAATTTAGTCTTATTTGGTACTGAAAGTAGCATATGAAAGCTAGGGGACTGCAATAGTGATCAGGAAAGAACCCTTCCCTTCTTTAATGGTTTTTTCCCCTCCCTATTTCTATGGTTCTGTGTATCGCAGCCTTGTACTAAGGAACCAAAGCAATGCATTCTGGCTCACATTAGGGTGGATGCATTAGCACGCAAAGATAGCAAAGAAAGAAAACTTGGCAAGTTTGAGGAGTCATTTGAGAAAGAATGCTTTGGTCTGGCTGCATTTAAAGGAAGAAGAAACTGGGGCTTTTCAGAAAGAAGCTATTGGGACAAATTCTCTCCGATTTAAAAAAAGACAAAAGACAAAAAAGGACTTGGAATTGAGCCCTGTGTAAGGAGGTGTCACTACTCTACACAGACTAGTAGATCAAAAGGCATAGTATTTAATGAAATAAATTAATCACTTTCTCCACCGTAGAAAAAGAAGACAAATGTGAAATTTACAGGTACTCTAAGTAATACATTTCTAATTTTCTCTTTCTTTGGGCATGGTAAAGAATGGTAGTAGATGAGAGCGGAATCATGTTAACCTTTCAATCTTATATATCCCTTCTTGGACTATTAGAAAGTCACTGTGCGACAGTTCTAGCTGGCAGAGGGAAAAGACACAGAAAGCCGTCAACTAAGTGCATTTGCTTTGTAATACTCACCTGCTAGCTGCCAAGAAATCAATTAAACCACTGCTTTCAGTGTCCCTTTGAAGTGCCAGTTTGAGAAGAAAAAATTTTTAAGTACCACCAAAAACTCCAATATTGCCTTTTTCTATCACCTTGACTTTATAACATTGCTCTTCAGAAAGAAGACTGTCAAAGACTCGTCTTACACGACACAAGTTAGCTGACATAGATCTCCTCTGCCTTCAGTTATCTCCTCCTGCCCTGACACCTCCTAGTAATTGCCAAATGCTGGCTAATAAATCAGAAAAACAGAGCTGAATGGCCCACTGAACCCCATTTTTTGACAAATGTCTTTTTTTCCCCAGAATTCACAAGGGCCTTTCCTTTAACATTTAATTTAATTAGAATTGATACTACTAAAACTACAAAAAAACAGTGCAATTACCTCAGATAACAGCAACATTTAGTCTACATTTGGTTTGCATCACCACATTGATGACACCAAAAGTAAGTTGCTAAAGGCATGAGGAAATCATTCACGTGACCAGAAAAGCACAGTAGGAGTTACCAGAGGTCTCACTGGATGCAGTAAGACTCAAACACTCACTGAGAAAGTAAAAAAAAAAAAAAAAAAAAAAAAAAAACCAACACAAATAACTTGTTAGCCATTGAAGTGTGGGTCTCTCCAGAGTAGAGGGGAAGAATCTTTATAATTATAAAATTAATTACAATTTTGTAAAATTAGAACACACACATGTATAACACCAAAACTGAGAATGCTATAGCTATATATCCTCAATAAATTTGTTGCCTTCAGTCCAGAAGTTTAAAAAGATTTAAATCTTCTGAAAAAGCAGAAAGATACCTCATTTAATACTGTGCAACAAGGGTATCGAGAGCATACAGCCTGCTTTCTTTGTTTCCATCCCCTCACTTCACATGCATGAAGAGAAGCTGAATGACTTCCTGCTTTCAGTCATTCATTTCAACAGGTATGTTCCAGCCCCATGCAATGCATCCCACTGTGACGGTGGAAATAATTCAGATTTGCTTTCTCAGGAGGATGACTTTTCCATTTCACTGGCCATCAGAGCATCATGTTTTGCTGTCAGTTTAAAGAGTCAACAGAAGAGTATTTCATTATTCCTGCAATCTAAGCTACTCCTTCCTGATTTATTAAAGTATCCACTGTCCTCAAAACAGAGACAAAGCAATATGCAAAGCCTCTGTATTTCAGAAAATCACAGAATATGCTGAGTTGGAAGGGACCCACAAGGATCATTAAGAGTCCAACCCTTAGCCCTGCACAGGACCACTCCCAAGAATCACACCATCAGCCTGAGAGTATCATCCAAATGCTTCCTGAACTCAGGCCTGGTGCTGTGACCACTTTTCTGGGGAGCCTCTTCCAGTTCCCAACCACCCTCTGGGTGAAGAACCTCTTTCTAACATCCAACCTAAACCTCCCCTGACAACTTCAGGCCATTTCCTCAGGTTCTGTCAGCACAGAGAAGAGATCAGTGCCTGCCCCTGCTCTTCCCTTCATGAGGAAGTCATAGACTGTCTCCTCCAGGCTGAAGAGACCAAGTGACCTCAGCCACTCTTCATACAACTTCCCCTCAAGGCCCTTCGCCATCGCCATTGCCCTCTCTTGGACAGCCTTGAGGGGAAGCATACAGTATGACTCTTGGCATGGTCCTGTGAAGGGGTAAGGGTTAGACTCAATGATCCTCGTGGGTCCCTTCCAACTCAGCATATTCTTGTGATCTTTATTTCCCTTCTTCAGATGCTCTCTAATAGCTTCGTATCTTTCTTATATTGTGGTGCCCAAAACTGCACACAATACTCAAGGTGAGGCCACATAAGTGCAGTGCAAAGCAGGACAACCCCCTCCTGTGACCAGTTAGTGATGCTTTGCCTGATGCACCCCAGGAAGTCAGCTCACAGGAAGCATTTCCAAAGTGGAAGGTGACTCAAGTTTGCTAAGAATGGGCTGCAGCACTCACCACCCCACCAAGCCCATCAGCACCTCCACAGCAGCACACCCATCAGGAAGGCTGGAAACCTGCTTCTCCAGCTTCCCACACCCACATGAAGCACATGCAGACACCTGGTGGCAGTGGCCACCCAGGCAGCCTCAGCTGTCCCATCAGGGCACAAGGCCAACCCTGACAGCCAGCTGATGTTGCAATGGGAGCAGAGACCGCACAAGCGCTGCATCCTGCTCTGCTCGCACGGCCTCCTCCCACCCACGCTTTTTCCTCACACCTGAACACATATTTCCATGTGGGATCTGCTATGAGAGTTACATGGTCTGCAGTCACAAACATCACTACTTTGTCCTCTAGTGTAGCTGTATGCTGGCCCACTTTCTTGGGATGCAGTTGACAGCAATCCACTGTGCTCCAGAAAAAACCTTCTACTTTCTTTTTCCAGATATAGCAGCTACAGATCCCAGCTTCTGACAGCTGTATGATTTATGAAGTTTATTAAGCATAGAAAGGTGTGGGAAAGCAATTTCTTAAAACGGCAGCCCAAGAGATAGTCCCATACATACATCCATTTCCCAAGAGAAGGCAAGGAAAAGCTCTGGGGCAATGCTGACAAAACAGATATGTGTGCCCTTCTGTGCCAGGCATGAGCCAGGCCAGGTTGCTGCCATCACCACCATCTCCTTGTGACAAAACATATGTAGAGCACCATCGCTTCACATGTAGGGACCAGCACCGAGACTACTGGGGCAGGCTGCTGGGGCAACCTGGGAACTACAATACGTGGCCACTAAGGCCAAACCTGTGCTTCTAGTCAGGGAGCTTAACTCAAACCAGGGGCCAGGAGCACACTGAACCCTGGCTCTGACCCACCACCCTGACTCCCACCACGGGGGCACTTGTTCCATGGACACAGCACTGTCGTGAAGCAGACAATGCTGGGACCAATTTTGTGCTGGGGCAGTCTGCTGTGCTCCAGCAAGAGCCTGGCCTCCGGGGTAGGACAGAAGTCCTCTCCCACCCTACAGGGTAAGGCATGGGGCTCTGCAGATTGCTCACCTCACCATTCCTGCCCATACCCCTACTGCTCACTCCTAACCCCAGAAAGCAATCTGGCCTTCTGAAAAATGAAGTCTGTACACAGAGATACATACATACACAAACAAATACACAATCTGCAGTATGTAAAAAGCACAGGTATTTCTCCCTCTCTGTAGAGTCCTGCCTGGCATGCAGTACACTAAGACAATCTAAACTTCTCCTTTTCAGAACTGACGTTTTATTCACTTTCTAGATACTTAAAGACTACACAAGTACCAAACAGTTCAGCCCCTGCCAGCATCCTGTAAGGAGAAGCAGTCCATCACTGAGCATAATGGATCAAGAAATTTAACTATTTCAACAGTGACAAACCATACCAAGCCCTTCACAAGGGCAAATGGCTAGTCACGGTTGTGTTGGTAAGTACTTAAGGAGCAGCCTACAGTGTGCTAAGCACTGTACAAATACAAGGCAGATAATAGGTCCTTTCTCAAAGACAAAATAGAGTCCAGTTTATACTACAAAGATAATATAAAGGACAGGCAGGGACACACCACATACCAGAAGAGCTTTAGTGGTTCAGGCTCTAAAACATTCACATCCTCCTCACTGAACACTTCTATCAGTTAACAGAAGGTAGTTTTTCTCAGCTTTGCTTATGTTTGCCACGACAGAAAGAAAAAAAAAAAAAAGGAAAAAAAAATCACACAACACTGGCCAATCTCTCCCCCTGCTCAAGAGGGCTTTGCCAGCAGAGCTGCACACAGTCACTGTAATAGACACAAGGGCATGATAAAACACACAAAAGAACATAATTAACAGACTTAACTTAGAAAGAGGCCATGTTGGTTCCCCAATGGTTTAAATTGGCACTCATAGCAGGAAAGGTGTTGATTCGCTTAACAGGGCTGGCATAAGGGAAAGAGGAAGAGGGAATAAGAAAGGGAAAGAGGAAGAGGGAATAAGAAAGGGAAAGAGGAAGAGGAAGAGGGAATAAGAAAGGGAAAGAGGAAGAGGAAGNGAGGGAAGAAGAAAGGGAAAGAGGAACATGGAATAAGAAAGGGAAAGGATGGCAGAGCAAGAGAAAGGAAAGGAACAAAACGAAAGCTAGAGACCATACAAAAGCTGGGGCTAGGCCTGCTTGTGCTCCTATGAACTTTGCACGGTGACACATTTTTATGCACCACAGGGCAGACACAAAGGATCAGAACCAGATCCAATTCACCACGTTACATTTATTTCAACAAATATTTTGGTGCCAGCTTTTGTGCTAACACGAGTAAGGGACAAGAGAGACAAAGCACTTTTGCTAGTTATCCACAGCAGAAACCACTTTTTCTGTTGATTCATCTCACAAGGCAGAAATGGTTTATTAATGACCTTGGAGGTGGAGACCAGATGCTAGCCATATGTGGCACGACCAGTCACCTCAAGCATTAGCTTTTCATGTTCCAGCAAGATACCGGCAATATTTGGCAAGGAGATACCACACGCAGTGATCTCCTCACAGCAGCAGCAGCCCTCACATGCCCCTTGGCCATCTTTCAGCCCCGCTACCTGGATCAGGTTTAAGAGGGTGACTCACACTTCCTTGTGTGCATCTAGAATTACTCGCAAAGAAGGGTCATCCAGGCCAGCCAATATGACTGTGCAGAAATAATTCCTTCTCCTTGTCAGAAATTGTTCCCAGGAAATGGAGGAAGATATAAACAAAATCCAGACCAGACTTTTTAAAGAGTCATTCAATGCTGCTGACAGAGCAGCATCAACATTTACAGTTTGTTCTACTAAAGCCACATACAGCTGCAAGGCAGCAATTGTTCTTGAATATATTCGACAGTAGAACATTCTTAATTATCCCTTTATTACCAATGGGGAACTGTATCAAACTGAGGCAAGTTATAGAGAAAAAGGGAGTCACAAATTCTCAGTAAAACAAAGCATGATTTTTTTAAAACACCAGCTACTCAAATACATTTGGGAGCAAGAGATAAGCCGCCTCTATTTCACATCTTCCTCAGTGATACTGATTCAGACCTCCTAGTGACAATATTAAAACCAGGATTAAAGGTTCTCTCAGTATCACAGTAATGCACACTGGCTGTCACCAGGAAAGTAATACATTTCATAAAACCACACATACAACCTCCACCAGCCACAGAGCGAATGCAGCAGATGAGTTCCAGCTGCTCAGAGCAGTGCTGGGAAAAGCCCTAATTGCCATTTATATCATCTGCCACCTCAGAAACACCAAAATACCCTGAAAAGAGATAGGAAGCAGTACATATTGATTTTCCATCAGATTCTTCCGATCTTCAAATGTCACTTTTATGAAGTTCAGAGGTGTCTTTAGTTAATTGTTTTTGACCCACATATGATTGTTTTTAACATCTATTAAGATGTCCAGTAAATAGGTCAAAATAGTAGTAGAGTTGCAAAGAACCCTTTCCTCTTTTTCTCGAGAAGGGGTAAATATTGAACAAGTTGGGCTCTTAAATTAGAACATGAACCATTCGTAACATTCAAGTACATTCACAGAGAATTAATGGCAATCACCTACTTAGTTAAACAACACAAGGAGCAAGAATTACACTTTATCATGACCAATACAAACTAAGAAACATGTCAAGTGCTTCTACATCACGAGGCCAGTACATGGGAACTCAATGTGGGAAACAAACCAGAAAGCAAAAAGGTCACTGCAAAAAGTAAACAACTACGACAACAAATAATCTTGCCAATTTCTAATTTAAGATCACAGCCTTTATTTACAGACATATTTTTATTAAAACGTGATAGGTTTTTTTCCGTTCTCCTTCCACTGACATGCAGGAGTTACAGAACAGCATACATAAATACTAGCTATGCTGTGACATGCATTTCTTTGAGCATGCTCTACTCCATGTTGAATATGCCTAAGGAGTTGTGGCATCTCTACAAAACACCAGTATCAAAAGTATGAATTCAAATATCAAGTAAAAAAAAAATTACAATCATAAGAGGAAAACACCTTATAGACCAAATTAAACATCATTATTGGTGCTCAAAAAATAATAGTTACAAGCAACTAAATAGTTATTTAAAACCCTACACTAACAAGGTGGCAGGGAGAAGTAAGACTCATCACTGAGATATGCTGGAAATTTTGATTAGACATGAGTTTAAGGAGCAGCAAAGCTAAAAATCTAAAGATAGTTCAATCCACAGAACACCTAAAAGACTTGACTGACAACATGACAGAGGGAGGGAAAACAGTTATTTTTCCCGTAAGATTGGAAGGTTAACCTGTTATTTAAATTTTTTCAATCTAGATTATAACTTGGTTCCTTAAAAAAAAAACAAAAACAAAAAATCCTGCTGACCAGGTTGACTATTGTTCTCATCAGCAATTAGCAAGTAAAGGTATAGATTTGCTTCAGTGCCTCTAGCAGGTTCAGCTCTAGTGCCTGAGAAGGTCACACAAACACTCCAACAGGTGGGATAATAACCAAGCCCACGAATCAGAATCAAACTCTATCCCAAACCCGGA
The DNA here is from genome assembly GCA_013396775.1 of Cephalopterus ornatus. NCBI lineage: Eukaryota > Metazoa > Chordata > Aves > Passeriformes > Cotingidae > Cephalopterus > Cephalopterus ornatus. The sequence continues at coordinate 85,537 of VZRE01011744.1, forward strand.
GCATTAACCAAAGTCAGCAGTAATTACAGTCCATATTACTATACCAAGCTTTGAAGTCCAGCATGGAAGATGCTGCCCCCAGCTCTGTTCTTAGAGCAGAAGACAGCAGCAGTTGAGAGGAGGACAGAAAACTGGCAATTCTCATCCTGTTGCTAACTCTGGGAGAGATCATGAACTTCTGTGTGTTATTGATTTTATGCTAGAAAGTAGTCATCCTTACCAAAACCCATAACTGATTAGAGAAGAAAAAAATTATTTTCCCGCTTCTTGGTTAGCTCACATCCTATTTGGCCTCTTTATAGAGAGAGATCAAGCAATCCAGTTAAGAAAAAAGCAGACTAAAAATAAAATTTTTCAAGGCCAGCTCATAATACAAATGACTAGTTCTTTTCCACCCAGGTGGTTATTTAAGCTTTGACTATCTTTAAGTGAAGTTACACTTTAGAGTTTCGCTCAGCAGTGAAAAACATCATGAGCAATTAGACTAGGGAATATTTTGCCAGTCATCAAGTATTTCCTTGCTCACACCACAAAAACTGTACTGGACAAAGGACTACAGACCATCTTAGGTGACATCTCCTTGGACGGATAAAATTGCCTAATCAATCTTTTTGATCTCTTTTTTTGCATGACTAATACATTGAACTCCATAACTCTCCTTTCCCCCCCAGAAAATCACTTCTGAAATGTCTTTGGCCTCAAGTATCTTGGGTCATGTGAAATTAATTATCTTGAATAGGTATGACTTCCTCTTTAAAAAGATTTATCATATTTGCTAAGAGCCAGCAGTGGAGCAGCAAAATGTTTCAGAAGTATTGGATCTGACATTTACTATTATGAGAAAACAACCCTTAGAGAAAAGAAGAAAGTTAAGGAGCAAAAATGGTGCAAAACATCTATTCAGCACACCCCCCAGAAAGTTAGACAAGACTCTGCAGGTAACAAATGTCCTGCTATAATGAGGGAAGGACTGTTTCAGTTTTCATATTCATATAAAGCCATAACAACCCAAAGCACTCCCAGTACAACTCATCAGTTCTCCTACTGCCCTATCTTATCTTTACTCGGTGTCTCTCCAGGGGATGGGACACATCAGAGCTCAGGAGAGACAATGCACAGGAGCCCCAACACTGAGCATTTGCCTTCTCCCAGGCTAACCTGGAGCTCAGCCATGAAGCATGGAGTCTGCTTTCAAGATGCTCTCAGACTTTTCTTTGCCATTTAACCCCTGAACTGAAGCATTTTTGGAAGACCACAAAGCAGGAGAGAGTTTAAGATACTGTAAAAAGCATGGGATGTCTGGCTTCATCCATGGCATCTCCTGGCTTCAAGCCCTGTCACAGTGCTGGCCAAAGCTGATGTCAGGGCCCTAGCACAGGACCTGGAGGAGCAAAATCATAGAAATACACGCAGCAAGAACACAGCAAATGCTCTATTAAGAGTCTATAACGTTTCTGTATAAAAGAAGAATGAAATTTAGAGCTTGGATTGGAAAGAGATGGGAGCACATCAGAGAAGCTGAAGGGAAGCCCAGCACCCAGGCATACAAGGGCTTAGAATGCAGTTCCTGACATCTTGGAACAATGCCCCAGCTGGCTCCATTCAACAGCTATCCCTAACCAAGACTTAACTGAGGGACAGGGAAATCCAGTGTCATTTTCACTGAACACCACAAACATCTCCAGGGTTTTATGTTCTTTTTGCAGAGCACAACCTTCCTAGAAATAAAGCTTTTTTGCCATCCCCATGGAAAAACTTCACAAATATAATGAAGAAACAATTCTCCGGGGAAAACAGTTTGCCCACACTGATCTGTGAACTTCCTCTAGTGAGTGACAGCACTAAGCCCCAACAGGCTGTGATAGACCTGACTCTATGGGTCTAAATTAAGAGTTAGGGCATCATGTTTCTTGTGCTGACTCCATGTTACATCTGCCAAGTTCAGGAATAGCAGAAGATGAAAGGAACCAATCTGAAAGCAAACTTGGAAAAGTACCACCTTGGAAAATGGGAAAATGAAAGCCAGCAAAGACTGAATCCTGCAAGGAGGAAAAGAGAGGGCAAGGTTAGTATTGCTGAGAAAACAGAGATGCAAAAATAGGACTGACCACACAAGCATCAAATTCTGTAAAGGGGAAAGGAAGGACAGACAGAGAAGGTCTGTTGCTTTAAAAAGAAAAACTGGGTCTTGCTGGGAAAGCAACTAAGTGACAAAGGCAGAAGTGGGAATGGAATAAACAGAGCAATCAAAGCTCCAGATTTCCCAGGATCACCAGGCAGGCAAGCTTTCTGACACAAGAGAGTGTAATAGTAAGTGAAGGGAAAGGGGAAAAAAAAGAAAAAAAAAAACAACCCACAAACCAAAAACAGGGTCAGAAAGTAGGAGTAAAGAAAGAAAGCAGGGCAGAAAAAAAATTGCCCTTGCAGAGTTCTAAAGTGGGATACAAGGCTCCTGAATTCCTCAACATGCCTATCAAGTTTGTAGAAACCATCTAGAGTTGCAAGTGTGAGTATCCAGCCATGATGCCATGCAGTTATGAGCTGAAGAGTCAGATCTGAGAGATGTAACTAAGAGTCCCCAGCTTGTTGATAGGCTGTGCAAACAGATACAGACTATTCATACATTTGGAAAACTAGGTTTAATAAAAATCTCTGTTCATTCTCCCTTTACCTATGTGAAACAAGTAACAAATGGTTAAAGAAGCACTAAGTTATTCTGTGGACTTGAATTCAAACTCTACTTTTAGCCAAGAGTTCCCCTGTGTCTAATGACAATAATTTAAAGCAATTTTATGTGCAATCACTAACTGTGTGCCAGACTAAGAGACTTCCTTAGATCATTAAGTCCAGTCCTTGCTGACACAGACATCTTCTTGAAGTCCCTTTTCTGTGCTGATCAAGCTCCATCTAAAAACCAACTAGATATTTAAGATGGTTTGCTTGAGTTTGCAGAAGAGATGAACGCTCTGAACCCCTTCATAAGACTCAAGAGCTCTGTTTCATATCAAAATATGACAGAAATGTCAAATCCTCTGGGACAATTTAGCCAGTGGCTCAGGTTGAGGACTCAAAATCAGTAGCCACTTCTGATATTTACCTTTTTTCTCAGTGGCTGTAAACCACTCTGACAAGATAGTACTCTTACACTGCAGAAAGGCGTTCTGAAAATATAACTAATCCATATGAACTGTTAAGTATTAATGAAGATTAATATATAAAAGGATAAAGACTTAGAAAATGTTACAGAGTGTGAAGAGCATATATTAGCTATCCATACAACTAAATGACTTAATTGGCAAGGCTATACCACAGGGAAACACCTAAATCTGACTCTCGATATTAGACTGGACAGAGCAATGGGAAAAAATACAGTAAGTAAAAACATCACACTGCTTTATAAACATATGCTGAAATGTTCTGCATGAATAATTGAATGCAAACTTCAACTTCCCTACTGGTTAAAGCTTGGTAACAGACTATTTATCTAACAATCTTTATTCCCTTTAATTTAAAAAAAAAAAAAAATCCTTACTATGTAACCATCACAGGCTTGTGAGCTGTAGCATGCACAGCTCTGCTAAGGTAAATATTTCTTCACTGAGTACTGAGCCTTGGCTGAGTACATTTATTGACTTTAAGACTCAATCCACTTTAAATGTTTGTGCCTTCATTTCAAACAATATATGCAAATAGAATGCATTGTTCTAGCACAGTTTAAATGAAGAGCACAAACACAAGTTACTGTACTGCAAACTACAGCAAGAACTCATCTCACTGAATAGGGTCCCAAAGCAAACATAGGCACCTCACAGCACACTTGAGATACTTAAAGTGTTTTGCTTACCTACCTATTCTCTGACAAGAGAAGCGAAAGGCACTGCTCTCTTTCTAGATCCCTTGTAAAACCGCTGAATTGACTTAAATAAAGTTTAGCATTATACAATTGCAATTCTAGGACATTTGTATGCCAAAATAGTTTACAAAGGCTCGATGATTACTTTTTATTTGTGTGTCTAAATTAGGGGCAAGTACAATATAATTAACATGGAAGGACAAGTAAAATTCTTGGAGTGAAATCTGTAATTCCACACAAAATAGCTCAGTTACCACTTTGTTTTCTGCAATGTAAGTCAGACTTCATTTACCCAGCCTCTAAGATCTCTCTATCCTACTAAGCTGCTGAATTAATCTAGTTCACAGAAAAGGAATTTTAATCAACCCAACTGACTTGGTAAATACAAAACCTTCAACAAGACTGAAATCAGTTCCTTTACATCTTCAAGGTACTAGACTTTCATACATGAAAAAAAATTTCATTCATTTTCTACTTAACACCAGCAATATGAATATGCCAATCTTCATAAATCTGCATTTTGTCATGGCAAAGTAGCCATGCTTAAGTTTGAATTGCACATTCAGAAGTCAGGAGTATGTCCTTTTATAGGGGTCTCTTTAGCATGGCTTTCATAGCTTCAGTTGGTTTAATGGGCCGTGAAGTTACAGAGTGCCTTCAAATCCAATGACCATATCCTGTGTCAAGGAAATCCAAGAGCTAAGCAGGATGTGTCTAAATACATAGTATAAAAGGAAAAGACACACTATAAAATATAGCCATAGGTGTACAAACAAAGACCGAAAACAATTTTACCTACTTCAGTACAACTTCCACAGCACATACAAACAAGTCACCTAGCACGTTCTCAGGACCACTTTCATTTCCATAGCCATGCCATCTTTATGCCAGGATATGTCTCTATAAACAGCCCTTTCTCACCACATTTTCCTCTCCTTACATGATCCTGTCCTACCTAGTGCTCCTCCTGCAGGACCACCTTTCCTCTGGGCAGCAGTCAAAGCCAAATGTAGAGAAATCAGTTACCCATACACACTCCTTCCCTGAAGAGCAAAGTAGTCAAGAATGCATTGGATGAAGAGTGCAGGATATCAGCTTTCAACCAAAACAAACCTAAGCCAAAGTGAATCAACCAAGGCACAATCCTTACATTGCCCAGAGTCCTGTTGCACAGGAAGGAAAGGACAGTAAAAATGCCTTACGTTACTGATCAAGAACTTCAGAAGGGCAGTGCTCCAGAGGTAATCATTCACTGCTAAAGCACTGTCACTGCTTTATTTGTAAAGAAAAACAAACCAACTCCACACACACACACCCCTTTCCTTCTGTGTTTATATCTGCTTTCGGCATTTCACATGCATGCCCCTTTCATTAACAGCATGCAAACTAGTAGTTACCCCACTTGCAGCACCACACTGGCTAGAAAAAAACATGAGTTTTCCTTGATACCCCAGGTTCCTTCACACATTCAAACTATGAAGTAGAAAAACTTCCACAGCAACTGTGCTCCTGGGCAAAGTGTCATTTTTCCCTACCAGCAGAACAGTGTAAAAAGCAGGCTTTAAATAGCATCCCAAAGCAAACATCACTTCCTTTCTCATCCTAAAGCACAAAAGATCCTCAGTAAGTTTCAAGTCAAGAAAGAGAATTCAAACAAGAAATGTACAGCATGAGAGCCAAGGAAAATTCAAAACGAGCAAGTAATTATACAAAATTTCACAGTCAAGACTCGAGTAGCAACACCAGGTGGCTTCAACTGGAGGTTTGCAGAGTGAGTAAAGCTGACTCAGCAACACAGAGTAGACACAGCGATTAAGGATCAAAATCTGCTGTAATGCACTCTGAAAACTGCATGTAGAAATAAACTGTATGAAGAGGAACAAAACCAGACATGCTCATGCAAAGAACTATTCTACATATAACAAATAGACTCTTTCATTTTTTCTTAGGACATAGTATCAAATATTTGTGTGCAAGGGGAAGCTCTGAGAGAACAAACATTACAGTATTTTACCCGCTTTCATTACACATTGATGCATTTTAATAGGAGTCTTCTAAAAAGCAAGAGCAATATTGTTCTAAAAAGTGAATCAAACAAAATAAAGTAGTACTTCCAAATCAACATTACCTTGGAAAACCGAGCATTTATCCATTTTGTAAAGGTCTTTTTCTGTACATCATTGTGTTCATCTGAGGAAAGAGAATAAGAAAACAATGAGTGAAAATGCATTCTTCTTAATCCTAGATTGTTCAAAACAGGTCATATCAAGCACTATCCTGAAGAATTTTCTGCCTAATCTGTCAATAAAGCTGTTTGAACTTCAACAGGACACTGGTACTTGCAGAGTCACACAAATGTTTTGCCCTTGCTACCAACCACAGCAGCTCCTTTGCATTACAATCAGCCTCACCTCACCTCCCAGGCAGGATTTTGATGCATAAAATTCACAAGCTTTCCCATCTGGTGAAAAGCAACCTATGAAACCATGGGCTTTTAATTAAGAGACTTTGTCAACACCTTTTTCCCTGGATGCATTACTCCAAAAGGTGCCAAGGCCCTTATTTAAGCTTCTGATGCAGACAACAGCCTCCTTCAGCACACAGCCCAGCAACTGCAGTGGCCAAGCTGCTGGAACCACCCTTGAAGCACTTGCAGCCTTACCCACCCTCAGCCTGGCTTTGCACCTGGGTTCAGAACAAAGTTAGTGATCAGTCAGACAAGTTCAGCTAAAGTGCGAGAAGGGCTCACCAGCCTTTACCTTCAGATGCCCCTACGGGTGTGATACCAAAGTACCACCACCTAGGATCTGGGAGGCAGCCAGAAGGACCCAGCAGGAAAGGAGGAAGCACAAGTCCCACAGGTCAAAGCAGAGGGAGGAGCAGTGGCCTCCAGCTGTACAGAGAGAAGGCAGCTTCCCAGGTTGTTTAAAGAAGCCATTTAGGAGTAACCCGCAATTTTACAGAGTCAGTCCCACTAAACCAGGATGAGTCACCTCCAGCAGAGCTCTGCCCATATCACAGGACACATCTTGGGTAAATTGCACTGAGCACTGCTAAAGATGAGCTTATGCACCTGGCACTTAAATGACAATGAGTTAGCTGCTGACAACCAGACCAGGGAAAGGAACTTGATTCACTACGGATTTTTACTTCTGCTTGCTGCAGCCAAGAAGATACATACACGCAGCCTTCAAAGGCTTCAAACTCCAAATCCAAGAGCACCACCAAGACAGGCAGTGCCTTCCACCAGGCAAACTCAGTTTCACAGCTGCAACCCAGATCATAGTCTCCAAGACACCTTCAAGACTCCACCAGCTTCTTGATAGACTAGTCTAGACACACATTTCAGGTGCCCACAGCACACTGCTGCCTGGAATACTCTCTTGCAAAATCTCTTGGTGGCAGCTGGCATCAATTTTTCCAAGCTCCACACCACAAAGCAGCACACGACCATGGTGTTCAGACTAACTGTCTCTGTACTAAGGTGAAGCTGACACTCAAACATTCTGCTTCAAGAAATCATGAAATTTTACACACTTTGAAGCAATATGATTATGATTAAAAGGCACCACTTTAAAGATCACACACTTCAGCAGAAGTTGAGATTTATACATTGAAGTTTTACCTACAAAATTCAGATGTTTATTAAAAAAAGTTGAAAAAAAAATTAAAAAAAAATCACACAATACTACCAGAAGATTTCTTAGCTAGATGACTTCAAAATCACTTCCGGTCTAACACGCATCTGAAACTGATGCTATTCATGTATTTGTGTCTAATATATCTAGCCATAAAGCTGTGAAAAAAACTACAAGGTTTTTTTTACTTAATGGGTACGAACAAAGAATAGCAGCTACAGCTCAGTCTAGACAAGAGAAGTCACATTGGTAGGAAGCGACAGTTGATAGACTTGAGTTTTACGAAATTGTCCATAACAATCTGGAATAAAACCTCGGGTTTGGGCTCCTTTCAGGCTCCAGCTGAAAAACTTGTTTAGGGCACGTCAAAGGGTCTATGTCAGCCAGCAGCCGTTGTTTCACCCATTTATGTATCTCTTTGGCAGCTAAAGCTTACCCAACACAGCCGACTCCTGAGTCATACCTCAAGCTCAACCAGGCATCAAAGGTAGACCAAGGCAGAAACAGATTTTTCTGAAAGAGCTTCAAGGTAACTATTTCGCACACACAGCAGGCCATGCTTAAAACAGGTGGTTGAAACTCAGAGTGTTGTTCTGGGAGAATATAATTACCTAAGAGAGCTCACTAACCCTGCTGTCTTCCCTCAGTGAAATCGAGCTCCTTGTACCAAAGACAGATAGAATGAAATAACTTTCTGGTAGATCCTAAGTATCCATCTCACAGGAGACTGACAGGATCAAGACGAAAAGTCCAAATACACATGAACATATTTACTCTATTTTTTCCCTACAAGTTCGGGGTTTCTTTTTCCTTTAAAGAGACAGGAATGGACTAGATCATTAACTGCCACTGTTGGACCAAAAATCTAGCTCTGTACAAAACTCAGTTCCAGACTCTGTCCAACTCTTGATAATGTCTTCAGTTTCTGTTAAGTGCAAATACTATTTGCATTGAACGTATTGAGATTTAAATGTACTTCTCCGTTTTAAGTATCTTTCAGTAACCTGTCTGTTTGTCTTCTGTCAACACCTGTAAGTACGCACCTATGGAGTACCAGGATGCTTCCCTAAGGCTCCATCTACCTTTTCCTTCCTTAAGCTTCAGCGAGAACGAAGAGTAGCACCAAAGGTTGAGGTCTCACATTCTTTTAACACTATTACTCCTTAACATGATAAAGGCAAAACACAGAGGCCAAAAATAGTTGTATGACTGTGTAAAAGGAATGGTTATGAAAAGGGTCAAGGATTTATAAATCCTGTGCTGTAGGAGCTCTACACACCCCATTCTTGGAGGGTTCAACCCCATCACGAGCAGACTTTGGGCAGAAGGCAACAGTTCTTTTCAGCATTACACCAGCTTCACCTCCCAGGACAACACGAGCAGGCCTTGTTCCCACAGCTGCTCCCCCAACACCTCAGGTCCAGTTCATGTAAGTGCTCCTGCTATGTGTGCTGCACTAGCATTCATGGCATTTACTAAAAATCCAGCCTCTCTTCTCTCTTTTCAAAATGAGGGTTTCTTAGAAAGGGGAAGGAAAAAGAACCATAAAGAAACATATCCAATAAACACAAACTACTTAGTCTTGATGAAAGACTCGGTGAAAGAAAGAATATGAATGCATATACCCCAACTATCTCTTCAGTATCAGAGCATCATTTCTATTTCAGTTAAGCAAGGAATCAGAACCTCCACAATTCCCATTTTCCCAAAACATTCTGGTCAGTTATAAAACAAACAAACAACACTTCCCCAGTCAGGCTCTGTTTTCATGTTTGCTTTATAAAAGCCTCTGAAACTAGGATTTTTGTAATTGGCCATTATAGCTAGGGTTGTGTTGAGCTTTCTGCTATAAATCCCTGCAAAAAAAATTGCAACTGAAATGGTGGTGCTTTGTTAGTAACAGTGACAAGTTATTTTACCCCTCAAAGTAATTTTCTTTAGATTCCTATGAGTCTGTCAAGCTAACCCCTGGAGGCTGACATTATGATTTGGATAACAAATTAGGCACATTCAGTGAAAAAAACAATATCACCATTCAGCAAAACACACAGTACTCCAGCCAGTCAACTTCTCACACAAGACATTAAAAATGTCAGCAAGTTACAGCCCAGTGAGAAACAAATTCACCAAGTTGCTAAAACATTTGTTTCCTTTCACACTGCCACAGCCTGACAATAAAAGCCAAGGACTGACTCAGGGCCAAATTCTGCTTCATTACCTACCGACTGTTTCCTCTGGCCAACATGGCTCTGCCTGCCCTCCGGTCACTTAAGGGACTTGTAATGGACAATGTCAGAACAGTTTGTTCCTTTAAGAGGAAATAAAAAAAAACCTAAACATACACACACGAAATGAAACTCTTGTGATGACAAGGGAGAGAAGGAAAGCTTCCTATCCCTGATGCTTGTTTGCTGAAGCCTTCTTCTGTTATACAACATGATGTACGTCCACACAACTGGAGTACGCTCAAAACAACCAGCTCTTGTGATCAGATGCCCAGTCTGTGCTCTGGCATTCAGTCACCCCCAAAAGCCGCTTCTGCAGCCTTACATACCTCTTCCACCCACAACATCGTCCCTTAACTTCATTTGGGGCACCTTGAAAACGCAGTTCAAGTCTAATCTATTACCTTGTGAATATCACGTTTGCGAGCAAAAAGGAATCTACATGATCTAAAAGTAGAGGTAAAACAAAAGCCTCAGTGCATTATGGTTTGTCCTTTACTCAACTTCTGATTCATACTGAGAGACAGCTTTCTTATTTTCTCAAAATGCATTATATGCTTACATGACAGAACAGTGTTATTTAGTTTTTGAAAGACAAAAGTTATCACACTCAAAACAGCTGGCAGAACAGCACTATAATGAAAAGGCCCTGGAGAAGCATACAGACTGGATTGGCAAATAAAGGGCAGAAATTGCCCAACCACTCCAGCAGAGGTTAACAAGGGTCATCTCACATTTTAAGACTTAAATTTGTCTTCCCCACCTCACTATTTAGGATTTCAGCAAAGGAATTTAGAAATAAAAGAAGGAATTAGCCTGTGGGTTTCAATTAAGACACTTGGAATGTAACGAAGTTAGAGTCAGCCCTTTGCCTCTGTCTTCAGGCAATCAGGAGTATCTGTTGTAGATACTGTCCCACCCAGTACTAGCACACATGCAAACCTGCCAACAGTAACAAAAAGAGGGATAAGTTTTGTATTTCTGGACAGAAAAAGCATTTTGGAAGCAACTATCTTTTTGCCAAACTCCCTCAGACTAATCCACCTATCAAAAGACACAAAATAACTATCTAAAATTTGAGGATGGAAACCAGTGTGGCTTTTATTCCTGACAGCATGAGGCAAAAAGCCAAGCAAGACACAAAGCACCAGAGTTTGTGACCACTGAGCTCACAGAACTTCTGATGCTCATCGGGACTACTGGGCCCTGACTTCATCAACACAGAACAATCTTTATCAGCAGCCCGGTGGTTTTGCGTTGGGTTAGGCNGGGAGAGAAAAAGAAAGCAAAAGTTAAGATTGCTCTGTAGATTCCCTCTTGCAACACCAAATAGCTCCAGCAACAAGTAATTTGCTTGTAAACTTTCACCTCTGCACTACAATTTTAAATTCTGCAATCAGTGACGTGCACAAAGCTTTCCCTCATTCTTTCTCTCTCTCTCTCCAAACCTCAGCAATTGGGCAAGCCACAGTTATATTAATAGTGTCCCTAACAAAAAAAGTAACAACGTCTCCCTACAGCAACTGTCACAAAAAATGCAGTTGCCCAAATTATGAATTCTTTGTGTAGAACTAACTATGAAATAGACCATTACCAAAAAAAAAAAAAATCCAAGCTAAAAAGACCTCTGGACCTCACTCCGTGGTGTTTCCCAACAGCAGACACCATCAAAAACAAAACACCAGAGACAAGTCATGAGGACCACACTCTGGTTCTGAGCACACTGAAGGGTGCTGTGAGTCTAAGCTAAATTGTACTTACTTCACAACAAAAAAAAATCCCCCAGCAACTGATAACCTAGAGGAAGGCATCCTCACAGTTGAAGGAATATTAAAATAGCTGTTTACATACCTCCCAACAAAAGCAACCTAACACACCACACTGCCGGTCTCAGTGCATTGGAATGATGATTAAAAGCGGAGTAGAGATAACCAGAAGCTCTCAGGAGACCAAAATAATGCTGTGACACCACACACTGAGCCTGACTGCCCACACTGGTCAGTCAGTGACCCTGCTGTTTCCATGTGATGGCAATGCAAACCCAAGAGCTGGAGGCAGTGTCCCAAGACCTACACATGGCTGCTCCAGAAGGCCAACAGGGCCCAGCAATCCCACATTTCACTCCAACAGCTTGCAATGGCTCTTCAACCAAGAGTTCAAACCAAGCAGCATCAGCTCTCAGTGCAAGACAGCCCTGTGAAGTTTTCACATACAATATAAATACATTTGAGCACATATTTCACAAACTGCCCATGATCACTCACCAAGGTTTGAGCCTGAAAAATTTCCTGCCAAAATCTTTGGTTAAAGCAAAGGGTTTCAGCTATCAGCAGTACAGTGGGGGAAGGGGAACCACACAAAAACAAAACCACCTGAAATAAAGGTATCACAAACCTCTGTGATGATAGAGAGTGGATTGGATATGTGTCCCACAGATATCAAAGGACAAACTTCACCCACAAGAAGAGGAAGATGCCCTTGCCATCTCCCTGAAATCCCAACCCCATGACTGGCACATGGAAAGAGAAGAGAAAGGCAGGTAATTCCTGCCTAAAATCTGGCAATTAAAATGTTTCTAAGCACACAAACAGTAAGGCACTTAAGAAAGAGACAGAATAAATTTATGAACACAAAAATCACACACTAGCTTTACTACAGCTAGTTTTGTTACAAGCACAGATTAGGTTTTTGAATTTCTAAGCAGTTACAAAGAAAACTGAATTGCTTTCCACAAGTTGGTGTTAGCCATCTGCTCTTTTTTCTCTGCCCAAATTAGAACTATTATTAGGCTCACTTGCACTTGTGGAGGTGATTCACAGGATATAAGGTCAGAGGGATCACTGATCATCTAGCATAATCTCCTGCATAACAGAGGAGCCACCCGCACAAAAAGCCCATCTGAATACCAGAAGGAAGCAGAGACAACAGATGTCAAAGACCCTGCTCAGGTCCAAGTAAGCAATACTGCTTGGACAGAGAAGGAAGCCAAGCCATAAACTGTATATATTCGAGTAGCTTTCTCTACTAGTTATGGCTGAACTTCAAATCAGGCAGACATCACAAGCAACCTTGTTTGAACATCTTCAGGAAACAATGTTCACAGTATAAAAGACAATGTTATTTTGTTCTCTGTGACAGGAGAGTAAAGATTGTAGCACTCTGCAGTTATCCACAACCCCGAATTTTTCTGCTCTTTCATATTCCAGAGCCTCTTCTATCCCAACTCTGTTCAGCCAGAGGTTTTCCAATTTTCCTTTACCAAAAGCCCAAACGCTGCAACTCCAAACCCTCCTCATTCTCTGTCTTTTCACTCCAAATATTAAAGCCATTCCTGATCCATCCACTCAGAGCTGCCTCTCTTTTACCCAGGCTCCTACAGTCTATCATAATTCCTGCTCTAAAACTCTCTAGGGAAACAGCTTATCACAAATAGAAGCCAATTCCTGAGACATAGATTAGTAATACCTGGCTCCTACATATTACTACATGCTCCAATTTCCTAACGAGAAGATTAAGAATGCTTGGCTTTCTATATATTAGTGGATGCCCCACTAGTGCCAGCTCCTCCCCACCACTTCTACAGCCTCTCACTCCAAGTTCCCACCCCATCCCAGCACACAGGTACACATTGCAGGTAGTTGGGTGTGCACCGGATTGTCCTTCACATGCACATGCTGACTGGCCATCCATCAGGCAGCAGGAAAGACACTGTACTTTTTTTTTTAAATTCTTCTTTAGTGAAGGCATTGCATTCAGAGTCTCCTGATTTTCACAGAACCTCTAGCTACTTAATTATCTTTATGATACAAAATTAGCTTTATGAATACTGGATTGCATTTCCACTAGTCAACATAAATTGGACCAGTTATGCAGGGAAAAAAAAGACTGGAAGACAAGCATTATCAGAGTATCCTACTTTCCTTGTGAACATGGATTAATCAACAGATTTCAAAAAACTGTACGCTATTAATATATTTTAAAAATTACACAAATGCTAATTAAATGTTTTTGAAAGGAAGTTAACCAAGTATCTCCTGATACAGACCATATAGGTGCTATTTCAGTGATAGCAGTGTGCAGACTAGAGTAATTTAAAAACAAATGGAATTTATAACCCCATGGAATTTAAGTCTTTCCTAGCAGTCCAGTGTGGAAGACAATAATAACATAGCAACTTGAGCAGTTCAGTTATGCAAAGTCAAGGTGTTCATTTCCTAGGTTTGATTGTCTCAAACCTCTGACAGTATTTAGAAATCTAGTCTTAAGACCAAAAAAAAATACAATTGGTATTCCATCTATGGAAGGTAACAAAAAATGACCTTTCCAATGCTAATTAACTCAGAAATTAAGAAAGGAGAACAAGAAAGAAGAGTCTTTACAAAGCCATAACACTATCATTTAAGCTGTGCCGGGGAGGTTTAAATAGAATGCTAGGAAAAATTTCATCACTGAAAGGCTGGTCAAGCATCAGAACAGACCGCCCAGAAAGGTGGTTGGAATCACCATGCCTGTAGGTGTTCAAATGTCACGTGGATGTGGCACTTAGGAATATGGTTTAGTGGAAAGTCACTTAACAGACTACATACTAGAAATCTTCTACATTCTTCTGTGGCCAGCTTATAACAACTGACTAGTATATTTCAATTCTTCACAACACTCATACTAAGTCATGTTACCCTTACAAATTCCTGGGTACACAACGGTTAGTTGGAAGATAGAAGCAGAGGGAACCGTTGCATACCAATCTCGGCAAGAAACTTCAGCTCAGTCTCTACAGAAATCAAATAGGCAAATAAAGTTTAAAAAAGCATAAATTGCTTATTTTGTTTCCAGACAGCCTAAGTCTGAGCTTCATTACCTATTGCCTGTAAATTATTTACCTCAGCCTTATTTACTATAACCTTTGTAATTACTAAGATGAAACCTGAAACTTAGAAGGTTTAAAGGAAGCCCCTAAAATTCACGTGGTGTAATGGTGCTCTAAAGATGAAGGAGAAGCAAGCAAAAAGAATAAAATAAAGTAACCAAAGAATTTAAATCCAAAATATTTATTAGCACAAACTACACCAAACAGTCTGATTTCTATCCATAAAATAATCCAGCAAGTTCCCTACAGAAATGATAACCGTAAATTTGCCTGCTCTTAGCTTCACATGACCAATGCAAAGTGTATTAAGTGTCTGGTACAGTCACCCAGCTTTAGTGAGCAAAATTAAGTAAAAGGCAAGTCCAATTCTTCAGCTAAGTTATTTCCTCTCCCAGTCACATTCTTTTGCTGGCCAAGGAATATTGCACCACTGGGAAAGGGGGAACGGTTGTTTGGAAAAATATGGTGCTAAACAAAGCTTTGAGCACTCTGTCCATGATGAAACGAATATTCTTTCTCTAGAGGCAAGAAGAAACAGAGTCATAAAGGTGTCTTGTTCACTTTGTGTGTTTAGTGAGACACCTTAATGGGAGAAAAAAATAAAAGATAAATTGGAGTAAAGTAATATGACTGGTCCCTTCTTATGGCTGCTGGAAAACATTTTCTTTTGTCATTTGATCAGAACAGCAGCAGGTTGAAGTACTGCTAATCCTATATCCTAATTAAACTCCCATTTCCTTCCCTGGCTTAGTCATTAATTAGTCCCCAAAGTTGAACCCTCTCCCGATTAACTGCTCTGGAAGTACATAAATTCTGTTTGGCAGTTGGAGGATAAATATCTGGAATGCATTAAACCAGGTATTTACGCAATCAAGCAAGCCACTGATCAACAACAGTGTGAGCCCACTGAATACTCCTGAAAACTTCAATACAGAACAATCCACACCCAAAAGTGTGACAGAAACTGGAGAAGATACTCTGCTCTTGTGAGACTCCACCTGCAGTACTGTTTTCAGTTCTGGGCCTCCCAACATAAGAGGTAGGTGGACCTGTTGGAGCAGGTCCAGAGGAGGGCTATAAAGATGATCTGGGGGCTGGAACATCTCTCCCATGAAGACAGGCTGAGAGATTAGAGGCTGTTTAGTCTAGAGAGGAGAAGGCTTCAGGGATACCTTACAGCAGCCTTCCGCTACCTAAAGGAGGCAATGGGAGGGACTTTGTCAGAAAGTGCACTGAGAGGATATGGAGTAAAAGTTTTAAACTGAAAGAGAGTATATTTAGATCACATATATGGAAGCCATTCTTCACTATGAGGGTAGTGAAGCACAGGAACAGGTTGCCCAGAGAAGCTGTGGATGCCCTATCCCTGGAAGTGTTCCAGGCCAGGCTGGATAGGGCTTTGAGCAACCCGGTTTAGTGGAAGGTGTCCCTGCCCACGGCAGGGAGTTTGGAACTACATGATCCTTAAGGTCTCATCCAACCCAAATGAAAATACAGCAACAGAGCAGTCAAAAGGAGAGCAAACAAAGTTCAAAGCCTACAAAGCCTTCAGCAGAACTTGAGCCATGAGCTTTCAGCTGCCAATTGCTTAGGCAAAGGACTTCATGTACACATCTCAATACCAAGTACAGCCTCTACATCAAACAAAAGCATTTGATGTAATACAAAATGATCATTTCCTCAATTCAAAGGTTTATCTTGAAACTCCAAGGACTTGATCTGAGATATTTTAATCAATAAAAATACTTACACCTTTCTTAGTGGAGTAAAAGTAAGATCAGCACTTTTCTTAACCCCCACATCAGAAAAAGCCAGGGCAAGAACACCATTGCTGGGTCACACAAGGCAAGAGGGAATTTCTTCTAAGGCTTTCACACTTCGACTCCCACCCCACCCCCCCAGGAAGAAAAGCTATTTGCAAGTGGTGCCAAATAATATTTCCTATAACAATTTTACTGAACAAGTACTTCCCAAATCTCCCAAAATACATGGTATAAGCAAAGCTCGGACAAGAGCTTTGCTTGAAGATCAGGGTTCTACACAACATCCCAGTCTCAAGTTAGTTCTTAGCACCTTCTCTGCACGTCTTCAGTGTTCCCAAGAGCCAGCCAAACATTAGTTTTGTCAGACCTACCCATGTAAACACTCCCAAGTACCAGACAGCTCTGGTAAAGCAAAGTCCAATTGCTCCAACACATTTGAGAACGGTCTAGATGGACGTGTAATTGCTCAGAGACAAAGGGTCAAATGAGGGAGAAAAACGAGATGGGGATAGGGCCAGGATGTACTCCTAGAAGCACGAAGAAACAATGGCTCTATGAAAGAAGAGCAATACTCATGTGGTTCCCCAATGGGATTAAGAGAAGCCTGCTTTCTATTTAACATGTATTTGCATTTCTGAGTGAGAAAGCTACTATAACAAATTAACTTCACACACATTTACAAGACTTTCAAAGTCTCAATAAAATTATACATTTAACTTACCACAAACTATAAAGCTTGGCAGTAAAAAAAAAAAAACAAAACCAAAACCAAAAATGCATTTTCCACTCTTCAGGTTATGCAAATATAGTACCTTAATAAAGGTAATAAAAGATTCTTATTCTGAAACACAGCCATCACAGAAAGAACGTGTGATATGAACAGGGTGAAATAAACTACAAAATAGAAATCAAAAGTCATCTCCTAAAGACACTGTTGTCCTCATATGACTTGCCTTTTGAATCTTTAGCTTTGTGTACTATAAACTAGGTGTGGGAAGAAAGTGGGGAATGCATGTAGAAAGTATTTTTAATTCAATTTTAAATTTTTTTCCACAAACTAAAAAACAAAAAGAAGGTTTACTTTTAACACTGTGTTAACTGTCACAAGTAACTTCAGCATTTCTGACAGTCTTACCCACATCCCACAAGGCAAACCTAAGAGCTATACAATTGATGAAATTTGCTAAAACTTTGAAGTTGTTCCACTTTAACATACCATCTTAAACCATTGTAATGTAAATATAGTTGAAAACCTTAAACAGTTTAATATGTAACAGTTATTCCAAGATCTTTCCACAGCTGTTTGTTCCTTTAGACAACAGTCTCAATAACTAAACTATAAAACCACTTAGTTTTTTTAAAGAAACACCACAATTGTTTTCATCCCTGACACAATGGCGTAAGAAGCTTAATTCGCATAATACAGATTAGATCTTCAGATACGAAGATCTCTAATTTCACTTGATGTCAACTACCACTTCTGATTTGCCACAGTATTGCTGTATTAAGGCTACTCTTTAGATGTTAGAATTTCGTTGACCAGCAACACACTAGCAAAGCTGCAGTACAGGAAAGGAAATGAAAAACTTTTTAAATTGCAAAGAAGCAAGGAAATGGGAAATAGTATTAAGGATGTACAGAAGGGCATATGAACTCATGCACACTGCTGTCTGAAGCATCACAGAGCAAGCTGCAGTACAGTGCTCCTATTTCAGATTCTCCACTGCTGACACACAAGAGCAACCTGTGTCAGAACCAGAATCATTCACAAAACCCAAGTATTCATGACGCCTACTCTGAAGGGGCAAGAAAAGAATTCCTGCTATTGCACACACATCTCCAAGCTGGTAGAGCAGGAGCAAATATATCCTAAATGTCAGTCATCTACCTACCCATTACTTGCTCAAACAGCACAAGGGACATTATCAGTGTCCAACAGATTTGGAAATGAAAATTCACGTTTGAAGAGTAACTCATGGCCAAAAGATACACAGTATTCCCTTTTTTATACAGTTATTCTACTAAATATTGCTATGATCCCCTTCAAAGCTATACAGTCTGGCTAAGAAGGGCTCTGGAAGTGCTTAAAAGGCAGTACAGATCTGCTTTATCCTCCAGAATCTTTTCAGTCCAACTACAAACCAGCATGACTGGCTTCACAAGATGACATCTGCAGACTTCTGTTTATCCAGAAACAGAACCCTCAAATTTTCTAAGTGACAAGTGAAAACTGAGTGAAAGGAGAGAACACAAAGGAAGAACCAGAGTGTCAAAGGGACATCTAAGGCGGCTAGAAAAACAAAAGGAATATATGTGAAGATTTTTGCTTTCAAATAATTAGCAAGATTGAGAGATGACTTAGCAACCTATTATGCTCGTTTGAATTTTGGTACATTTCATTACAACCTCCTACACAAAAGAGACTTGTCTCCAGCCCTACAGAGATAAGTATACAACAAAAAGAAAAACATCAACTTGCTAAAAACTAAAATTAAAGCTTGGGAACTGCCTTGTCACATTGTTTCACTCTTTCAATTCATATTACAATACTGTTATTCCTCAAGTCTTTATTTGGCTGCAAAAAGGAAAAGCAATTAAGGCTGACTACCTGCCTTAACACCCTTCAAATGCAGAACGAAATTTGGGCTCAGTAAGGGAGCATTAGAAAATGACAGAACTCCAGCTGTGCAGCTGCAATAACTACACCTCCTAGACATGCAACACTACAGAAAAAAAAACACAGAAATTCTCAGGAAAAGCCTGAATTTCTACCTTTTATTCTCCACCTTTAGCATAGTGGAAGAAACCATATAAGAAAGCAATATGTGAAGGGAGAGAAAGTATATATTGAGAGAGGAAGAAATACATAAGATTAAGAGTGAGCAAGGATGAAACATGGATGTTTGTATTTATCATACCATCTCCAACCCTATGACACAAGCTCTTCATCTGCACTGTGTCAATCTCCAAAACACAAGACAGCAGAAAGGTATGTCAGGAGGGGAAAGATGCAGACAGAAAGCAAGTATCAGTTAAGACACAAAAACTGAAGAATGAAGAGATAAATACAAAAGTGTCATATTATAGTAAGGTCAGGATGGCCTTATTAGCACCATGGTCTAACCAGCTGAGCTAATCTGCATTCTGTGAGTGCACCAACATCCCCTTGCCCAGCCACCTCATCCACTGCAGCCCTTTGAAGAACCTGAGAAATGGAAGGTATTTATCAAATAACTTCAAAGAGGTACTTAAGCATAATATAAGGAGGAAAGCTGAAGGTCACAAAAAAAACACCACAGCAGTAGCAAAATCATAATGGTGCAAAGTTAAAAAACACACAGCACACCACTCATCTATACCAGGGAGATTTCTCAAAGAAATGTTTCTTTGACAACATAAGATACTGTTTTAGAACTTTAACTCTCTTAACTGCATATTTGATTTGTTTCTTACAAAGGTGAAGGCTCAATAATTCCCTTACACTGTCATGAGAACACAACCGAAAAATGAATATGCAAAGACAAAGAAACAAGAAAAAAAGCTTCCATGATTTAGTAGAGAGAGCACTCTTCCACTGCAAAGCAGTCAATAATAACACAAGCCAATCAGAAATTATCTATTTGCCTCCAAAGTCTTCAAGAGCTATTGCTAAGCCAGTAAGGCATTTCCCCAAGACCTCTTGCTTTGCAGGCTGTCTGAGCCAGTTTACAGGAACTTCTACCAAATCTACCATCAACTTTGCTCTGCTCCCACAGATTGCACTATAAAAACTAAGATGGCTACAGATTTATTCATAGTATCACATCCAATTTTTAATTGAACAGGGAGCAATGGCTCTGGCAGGATCACATGTTCAACTACTGAGCTGATGAAGAACTCTTATTTTTATTAATTACTTCAGGCACTGATAATTTGTGTACCCAGACATGTTTGGTTCTGTTTGGATTTGGAAGGGTTGTTTTCTGTAGGGTATTATTTTTAATGGCTAAATTTTTTAGGCTAGTCGAATAGCTTCCCATCTTACAGATAAAGAGCTCACTTACACTGTCAAAACAATAGCTAATTATTTACCTGAGATAAATCTGCTGTGTATAGTGTTCAAGGATATTCACTAGGACAAGGCTATTAGAACATAGACATTTTGTCACAGATCTGACTCACCCTCTATCACTCTGGAGGAGTGACAGCTACAAGGTGCACGCAGCTTCGTGCACGCCACCGAGGGGACTGGAAACAGGACAGCAAATAAGGAATGCCGTGCCAGGACTTTGCAAAAGGCACTAGAAAACACTCTCTACTTCAACTTATGCTGGCTGTAAACCAGTCCGACTGCTCCTGCAGGCTCCTTCAGTTGATGCCATTAAAAGTAAGAGTAGTGTTTACACAGAGAGCAGCAGAACACTGCTTAGCAGCTGATCAGGACCATTTCCAAGATGCTGCAGATATTTAATGCAAGTCTACTTGCCTAAAACATGGGTTTCGTTTGTGTTGGTTTTAGAGTCACACACCATAATGAAAGATACAAGGAAACACTGTCAGCCAAACCCTGCTCCCGCAAGCATTGGCATATTTGCTAAACCATACTTGGAATTATTTTCAGATATATTTAAGTTTGTTTCATATCAAGAGTCCATTTTTACCATCTGGAAATTTTTAGACCATAGTAAGCTAATCCTCTTGCTGAGAGTTGACTGCATGTGTCTGCCAAGAAAAGCCAGCTTTTCTCACAAATAAAACTCCAGTTCTAATTGAAGATATAATTTAAATAAGCAGGCTTTTTCATTCCCATTGGGGGAGGGAGGCAAGGATTTGGGAATGAAGGAGTGCAACTGAGTGTGGGAAGACAAGAACAGGAAGGGAGAAGGTGTTTTAGCTTTTGTCTTTGTTTCACCCTATCCTATTCTATTTTAATCGTCAATAAGCTAAAAGAACTTCCCCTCAATCAAGTCTACTTCGCCCACAGTTTGAACTGGCAAGTGGTATCCCTGTCCCCATTTCAACCCATGAGCTTTTCGGTCTTCTTTTTCTCCCCCTGTCCAATTGAGGGGAGAGCGAGGCAGTAGCTGGATGGGCATTTGGCAGCTACCAAAGTCAACTTACCAGAGAGACTGAACAGAAAAAAAGAAAATATTAGCTGCAATAAAGCACACTTCCTGCAACTTATACAGAAAAATCTTTCTCCTTAGCTCAGAGCAGGACATCTGATAAGACAACAAACTAGTTTATGCGGCCATAAAATAATTCCAGCTCGACTCCTGAGGCCAAACTCCTGAAGTTATTTTTATTGCTATAACAAAAACAATAAAACATCCACCAAAAAAAAATCAAATACATTTAAAAAAATAAATAAGATGCATGTTCAATATACAACAAAGTTTATTATAGTATGGTTTGCTATCACTCCTAAATCCTTTGATCCTAACAATGAGTTAAAACAGCAGTGTTTTCTGATATTAATCCATTGCAAAATGAAATATCTTGGAAGGATAACACCCTGCATTGTCAGCAATACCTTGGTTTCTCTTTCAGTTGCAAAACCAATAAAATCACTTGGTTAAAATAAGCACTTTTTCCCCCTTAGTCACAGGTAGATAAAATACGCAAAACAAAAAGCACCTCCAATAGAAGACTGGCACTACTGTGCACTGAAGTGGGAACAGACAGTTTGATTATTTTCAAGAATATACCACTTGACAATATTAGAGACAGGAATTAAAGTGCATCACAGTCAACTAAAAACACAAGAGATATATTGTGATTGGTTTAATCCTGTCAAGGTGTTAGCATTTGCAACTTTCTGCTAACAAGTTATGTATAAATCAGCTCTGTCCACAGGTCAAAAACCAAGAGGATAAAAAAAATACTTGTTTCCATTTAACAACAATTTACTGCTTGCTTACTACAGCAGAGTACACTATCAGTGAGTCATCATTTGATACTCAAGCTCACGAGCTATATTTTCTCTCATTTTTATTAAATATAAATGAGCTTGAAGATTGTGGGAGACTCTACCTGCATTCAGGACTACTTAACAAAATGTTGAGACGTGTTCCCACAAGAAAGGTGTCAGTCTAACCCACACGTGGAACTTTTTTCAAGCTACTGGAGTTACTGCTTGTAGATTAGATAAGGAATGCTTGCATGAAATTTTATGGCAACAGATAGGGGAATGATAATGAGACATCAGGTGACAGAATTTTATATCTTTCTTGTACACAGTGCTAAGAATCCCAGTGTATTAACCTTGAATCTCAAATTGACATCAGCAAGCTAAAGTTTAAAACTCACTCACTGGAAAGAAAACTACAATAAGAATTAGTAACCAATTGTTTGGTCAAAAATTACAATGCAAGACCTACATTACAGAAAATCAGAAAAAAGAAAACTGATGCTATTGCATAATACAGATTAGTTTTGAAATATTCAATTCCAAGTTTACATTTATTTCAGGAACTAAAAAGATCATATTCATGACCTTCAAATGTTTTCTGCACTTGGAGAAATAGCAGAAAGGAGTGTGCCTGACAAATCGGGGGGGGGGGGGG
>VZRE01011744.1:108441-147009 GCA_013396775.1 Cephalopterus ornatus
GGGGGGAGTCGGTATAAAGACTGTACATAAGAGACAAAGTAGCTTTAGAGGGATCTATTATTCTGCTTTCAGAAATTAACAACTTGATTTCCTTGCTACCCTAAAAGCAGCACTGGAAATGTTTTCCTTATATATGAAAAGACTCATGAGCTAGGAGCAGAAGTTAAAACATTCTGTGCAGACCACTGAAATTATGAATTGCTTTAAAAATATTTCGCATTACAAGGTATTAAACCAGCTAAGAACCTTTTGAAATAATCTAAAGCTTAAAATGGTTGAGCTGTACAATTTTAGTAAGGGAAAAGTATAGCTGAGAAGCAACATTAAAAGGCCAGGCTTCAGCAGCTCAGGAAGCCAAGCAGGATGCTCTCTTTCAACCCAAAGCAGGCAGTCCTGAAAGCCTTAATGCTGGGGGACACAGTTCAGGGGCAACCTTGGAAAAGCATGGGCAGGAACAGTCACCAGCACAGGAGGGGATCAGCAGAGACAACATCTCTTTGAGAAGTTGGCCTCACAGCTAGAAAACTCGATGCACTCCTTCTAGCCAGTTTACCAGAACAATGACAAACGCATGATCTTTGACATGGTCGTGGTTCTAGTACCTGCCCAGCTCTCTTCACATCCCAGGCATACAACTGAATGTTGCACCTGTATACTCTAAGTTGGTATATCTCAGGCCCTAATTTCAAATTAATCCGATCGTGAACAGTTAAGCCTGAGCAATATTTTATCTCAATAAAGAGGAGCTATTTCATAACCACAGTACAAAACCCACACTGTAGTCAAATTCAGCAAGACAGATACAACCATCCTGCTTCCATCTGCATATGCAATACTAAATGATCTTTTATCTGTCAAATATTACCAAGGGCTGTCAGAGCACTGTTGAGTGCCAGGTTTGATGGGGCAGACAAGGCGAAAACTGTTGACTGCCATGCTGCACAGCACAGAACTCAGACAGTACACTCCCTAATTTCTACAGCGAACCCTCGAACCGTTTGCTGCTTTTCTGAACACTTAGATACAAATCCATCTCAGTACGTAACAAGTGTCAGAGTAAAGGCATCTCCTTGCCCTGCAGCACAAGCCTATTTTTTTACTCGCTGGAAGGATCAGCGAGGGAATTATTGCAATTTGCTTTCTCAGCCTCTTGCTTAGTAAAGATTAGGGTGCACTCCACCCAGACGCCACACAAATGAGGTCACACAGCAGACCACACTGCTGCCAATTCCTGCCCTATTCATCAGGGACGGGGGCAGGAAGCATATGGAGCCCTCAAGTTAAGGGTCACACCATTTCAGTGAAAACATAAAAGTGGACCAGCGGCAGATTATTCACCAGTCGATGGAATATGGTTTCTCTGTATGGCAGAAGTGAGTCACAGGCACCACTCTCTACAACACAATGCAGAGGGGCACAGACTGCATCCAGAAACAAAACACTCCCCTACAGTTTACAAAAGGGACTGCTCTACAAGGCAATAGAAGAACTTTCCAGTTTTTCAGTATGCATGTGCATTTAATAGTTTAATATACATATAAGATCTTGAAAATCAATTCAGGTGAAGACCCAAAAGGCAACTATATAATATGATGAAATTACTATGTCACCTGTTTTTATCTACAACTACACTGTATTTCAGAACACATCCTTCATCACATGCCACCAAAAAGGAAATATACCATTTTCAGGTGTTTAAAGTCAGAGTTGTTTAAAATCAAACACATCTGAGGTCCAGCATGGCTCTACTATGCAACTAACCAATCCAGAGCTTATAGTGATATGAACAATACCATAAGTATTATTTTGACTGTTGTAACCACTTGTGCATTCTCATAAATAACTTCAAGCTGCTATCAGTGCCTATATCTTGTGGGAACACAGATTAATTCCTTCCCATCTGAAAGGACGCTTTTCATTTGCAGGCTAGGGCTTCTGGGATTTCCAGAGGGAGACTATTGGAGCTAGAAGGAAGATACAAATGGTAACAGAAACTAAATGCAGAGTTTTAAAAGATATGCTCTCAAACTATCCACCTGCAAAATGTCTCAGTCATGTCATTGCCATTACTGTCTACTGCTATTTAAAAAATCTCATTTTAATCACTGGGGTGGTGGCCACACAATTAGTTCACACAATAAAATGTAAATTGATCTCCTGCTTCTGTTGACAACTGTATGAATAAAATAACAAAACAATATCTAGTGGCATAATAAGATGCTAACATAGATTATTCAATTACTGCAGAGTGCTTTATTGGCTTCAGGAGTTGACATTTTATGGAAACAATGCCACAAGGCAATCCCTTTCAGAACGCTTCATGGAACTGGCATCTTTTTCTACCTCCATAATATAGGTTAAGTAGCCTCCCCGCAAATGACAGGGTGACATCCATCTGAGTACTGAGGTAATTGAGGTTAAAAAATTATTTAAGAAAACAATCACATCAAATAGTGCTACAACAGTGGAGCATGTATATATAAATAAAAAATAGTCCAATCATTTCCGTGGAACAGTTTTAGAAGTTTTCCTGGAAGAATATAAATTACCTCCCATGACATGGAACAGCAACGAAGAAAGCTCATTTGTTTGAACAGGTGAAGAAATTAGAAGATCCCTTCTTTTTTCCTCTCCCAGATAAAGAGCAAGCTCTGGTTCCAGTTAGGCTCCAGTAGCCTTCCAGTACCACCACACTCCCAGCACTTACCACCAACTTGAGAGCTCAAGAGGTTATTAAGAGAGATTAGACATTTATAAAGGACATCCTACTACATGAGCTTAATTACTTACTATGTTTTAGGCCATAAACCAATCTCTGACTAAGCATGTTCATGTTCTTTAGGCTTCCAAGGACTGAAGAGAGTCTTATCAATTTTGGTTTCACCTAAACTAATTCATTTACATTCAAATCCTTTATCAGATATGAGCTTCAACATCTCTTTCTCCAGTCCCTTCCAATTCTCACAGCAAGCAGACAACCAAAAAAGCTCAAGTTGCACATCTGCTGACACTGCAATGTTTGCAGGGCAGTAATCACCCCTAAAACTTCTAGCCAGAGTGCTGCACAGAAGTTGCTTCCTAAACTTTTCAAAAGTCTCCCTGTTACTTATATTCTGGATTTCTGTAAGAAGCAAAGGACACGAAAAAACAATTACACAAACACCCCCTCCCAACGTCTCCAACCATTTTTTCCCCTGCTTGAGTATTTCCAGTACAGGCTAAAACATCCGTCCCAATTTTATGCTCTTCTAAAAATGTACCAATAAAAGAAGAAACGAAAAAAATTCAATAAGTATTCCTAAAAAACCCACAGCGATACACAGAGCCAGAACAAACATTTTCCCCAAACAACAGCCCAGGTTAAAAACCAAGCAGACTAATTTTCCCCTGCTTCTAATCTTCCAAGAGTGAACAACTGCAGCTGTCTCACATTAGTGGACTGAATACGTGCAGACTTTGAAGAACGCCAGATCTCTCCAAACTATAATTTACTGAGCTCTCCAGAGTCAGTCAAAAGCAACTCCACTCACATTACCGAGTTTTCTTGACATTTGTGTAAGTTTCAAGAGACTTTGGATTGAGACACACAGGAAAAGTTTCTGCTCTCAACTAAACTGGCTTACATCCAAATCCAACTAACTCATTGTTCTAGAAGCAAACATACGTGAGATCAGAGTCCAAGCCCATCATTTTATTCTAAAGTTAGCCATGACACTGATACATAATAGGAGGATTTTTGTTTCTCTTTCTAAAAACCCATATTCAGACTTCAGCTTTTTACCAAAAAACCTGCATCAAAAGTTAAGTCAAAGAGCCTAAATTCTCTGTCATCACCTGGGTCTGCATCCATGAAGTTCTGACATCAATTCACAAAATAAACAGCCCACATCTGTCAGTTACTGAATCTATACAGCATATTCACAGGTACTAGGAATCCTCAAATTGTCTTTTCCTTGCCAATTTATGTTATTTGGCCCTAGCCACAAAACAGCAGAAGAGACAATACATGAAATTTCAACTGGAACGGGTAGCAAAGATGGCAGAAAGAAAAGGAAAGAGTAATATTCCCAATTTCTTCTCTTCCAAAGCATCCCTCCAAAAATCATATTCTTTCTAAAGTACAGGAAATATTGTTCTCTTGAAACACCACCAAAATGGGGAGAAAAGCCTGTGGGGGTAAAGGAGCATATCTATTCAAAAGTCCCAGAAGACACAGTAAGCAGAACTGTAAAGAATCAAAACAACTAAATACTGAAATCACTGTAACTTAACAAATAGTTTAAGAAAATAGGGGGCATTAAGACTTCCAATCAGAGAGAACAGCAATAAAATCTTATGCCACGTTATGCTTATGTTATAGGTGAAAGGGAAGCCATGACAAGCATTACCAACAGGATCTTGTGGCTGCAGGTGTGACGCAGCCAGAGCTCACACAGTACTTACTTACAATGGAGCGGTGCCACAGAAAACAGTTTTCCCTGTTCAGTTTCCTGCCATGCCTTCCACAGCCTGTTAGTTAGCGCAAACTAACTATAACAGAGTTAAGAAAATCAGCTTGCATCAGGTGTAGAAGATAAAAACAGACGCACGTTGCTGGATCCCTTCGTCTACCACAGCCTTCAGAACGCAGGTAAGCACTCACCCGGCGGAGGGTAACGGGTCTGCCTGTCGGTATCCCGAGGTGCAGCAACCTTGCACTTTTTCCACACAACTTTTTTGGTTGTTTGAACACTCATCATTAAGCTCAGTCTTTGAATAACAGGAAAGTGAAGATGCAGAGGAAGTACACGCTAGTACCCACGCAAGAACTGCATGCTGGGACTCAAGGGGGAGGGAAGCGCTGGTTTTCCTCAGAGGGCTTGACACGTTCAGCCGCACAGTGACTGACAAAACCAGTCAGGAAACAAACCTTTTAAAAGGCTGCACGTAAACAAGCAATGAACTCTAAGCTAATTGAGATTTGTTTTCTCTTTAAAAACATATGAATATGCTGTTTCGATACCCCTTTCGGAAACAGGAGGACACGCTAGCTTTCAGACAACCAGCAAGTTAAATTCACCAAAAAGCAGGTGGCAATTTTCCTTTTCTGTTCAAATTAGCCTGTCTGGTCAAATACCATGCTCATTTTAAAAATTCTAAATATTTTTAGCCTTTACTTTGCAATAGGTTTCCAGTATCACCGTAACACCTTTTCTACACACATTCGACAGAATGTGAAACCAGAACAACTCTTCTAACAACCTTTCAAAACAGCACAAGAGATTTTAAAAACAAGATTTCAGCATAAAAAAGCAAGTTCTACAAATAAACCTCCAAGTCAAAAATTACAAACTCTGTTTAGGCATGCCCTTTCCACTGTGCAGTAATTCCAAATAGGACAGAGCACAGAAAAGTAAAGCAGAAGGTTAGTAATGCAAGGCTATGATAGCATCAGTTATTTTACAAGTGGGCCTTTAAACTGTGCTTACCACCAGCACAGAAAGCAAATTCAATATCTCTATCTTCAAAATACTGCTGTCAGCTTTATAATCAAATTAAGCGGACTACAGATTCTGTAGTTATGAAAGACACACAACTCCAGCTTGAACACTTTAGGATATTGAACTGTACCAAATTCTGATAGTCACAACAAAGTAATGCAAGAAGAGACTAACTATAACACATAACTACAAGCCTATGAAAAAAAGAGGCAAATTGGTTCTAAACAGCAGAATTGGTTTCAAAAGCAGACAGATGCTGTTTGATTTGCTTGTCTTATTTTACTATGCTACCAAATAACTGCTCTAGATACTGTTCTCATCTGTCCATTAATATTCAGTTGGAACAGTTTACTATGTCACACACAAGACACTACTGGGGGGAGGGGAGGAGGGAGAAACCAAGATCAGATTTTTCTTTAAATTTTTGTGGACCAGGAATTGGTCTTACTTAGTTTTGTGGGTTGGAGGTTTTTTCCCAATTTTAAGAATTCATCAAAGTTGAAGGCTGAAAGACTTCACACAAAGGGAGTTTTGTTTCTGGGAATAAAGGCAACCATACATTCAGAGGGCTAAATTAGACATTTGGATACAAACATTTCTGTGAACCACACAAACAAGACCAACATGGAGAGGGAATAAAAGCTTTAAAGCTAGGACTTTTATTTTAGAAACAAGCAAGGATGTATTTTGCCATAGTAAATACAAATATAAACCTTACTGTGCTAAGCACTTCACAAGAACAAAACAAAGATTCTGCCAACCAGATGATGAGAACTAGCAGAGAGCCATGCATGTATGCCAGAAGTCTTAGTAACAGCACCAGAGCTTCCTTTTTTCAGGTCTTGATGAGACTGGTCTAAATTCCCTAAGAATGCTCTCCTGTTGACCCAGTACGTCATCTCACCTTGGTCCCTGCCTCTCCAAGATAAGGTCCATTCACACTTGCAAAGACCAAAAAATAAGCACACGTTTCAGGAGTCAACTACTTTGTTACAATATTTCCCACTTCTCAAAAAAGAAAGGGTTTGCAGTCAGTGAGAGCAGTTAGAGAAACACCAATCTCAGACTCCATCAGTCCCTTGAACTTCAATGTGAAGCTATTAGAGGGGCTGGAGAAAACCACTGATAGACCAGAGCT
The DNA here is from genome assembly GCA_013396775.1 of Cephalopterus ornatus. Taxonomy (NCBI): domain Eukaryota; kingdom Metazoa; phylum Chordata; class Aves; order Passeriformes; family Cotingidae; genus Cephalopterus; species Cephalopterus ornatus. The sequence continues at coordinate 115,060 of VZRE01011744.1, forward strand.
TCCAAAAGAACCTCAGCTCAAGGTCTGCCTTGCCACCAACAGCTACAGCAGTACATTAGACAAACTGCTTTTATCTAACAGCAAGTTTTACCTTGAAAATCCAGCATTTCAGTAATATACACTGACTGAGAACATTTATTAAGAGGGGGTTGCTGTTTGTTTATTTAATTTAAAACAGTGCACCTCTTGCCTAAATGGAGATAGAATTATTAAATAGTTTCACATCAGAACCAATGTGCAAAGAAGTTAGCTTTAGGATGGCAGGAATATTTTTATAACAAAAATTCTAAAAAGTGAAGCTATGGCCTCTGCCAAAATCTGAAGTACTGGGTGTGAAATCCATCTGTTAATCACAAAAGCTGATAAGCAGAAGAGAAAAATATAAACTTCTGGGCAAAGTAATCTTTGAAGAAAGCAAAAAAAGATTTTTTTGCTTGTTTAAACAAACGCAAGAGTTCAACATACTAGTATACTCTCTACCTATAAACCATTTCATTCATTAGAAGATGGTCTTATTCCTACTACTACTGAATTCAATAGGCCATTTATTTAGCAGCTCTCTGACTGGAGTACGTGCTCTCTTCTATTCTCTGTTGTTGACAGCAGTAATCAAATTTTGTACATACCACTGGCCCTATTATAGTTCAACAGCAGCTGGCTGCCTGCCTAGTCTTCTTATCACGTATGATAAAAAAGACCAGCCAAACAGACCAGCTGAAACTACAGTGAGAAGACAGAAGTGAAGCCTAACTAGATGCCTAGTAAGTAGAAATCATATCTTTTTATTCTTGCCCACGTATAACAAAGCATAAAGAACAAGGCTATGTTCGACACATGACAAGCCTACTTTAACAGTTTTCAGAAGGGCTGGAGCTTAGGTGGCAATTCGGTCCTTGTTGAAGAGGAGGTCTGAATTCAACACTTCATACATGAAACACTACCCCAGCTATAGCTCTGACCACACAGCAGGGAACAGAAAAAGCAAAAAAGCACAGAGGTAGGGGGTGGAATGGAAAAAAAAAAGAGGGGGGAAAACACCCAGATAACTGTACCCATTATTTTAAAGGTGAGCTCATAAATGCTCAAGATCACTTCTCTATCACGGCCCCAGCACCCACAAGGTCAGCACTGGGCTCAGAGTAAAATGAAAATTCACAGAGGCAAACAACAATGGGAGCAGAAGACAACATCCTTTAATTATAAAAATTCCCTGTATGCAACACAATCTAGAATGAAATTGGTTTCCATTTCTTCTTTGCCTTCTGGGAGCCTTCCAAGAATCTTGAATGCCTTGACTCTGAGAAGAGGAAACTGACTTCTTTTTCGCAGCCTGCCTCCTTCCAGCTTTCTTCCAAGTAGGCCCTGGTTAACCCTGCTCTGAACTTCCACTCTCCCAGATAAGTCCATAGAGAAAGGCTAGGTTTTATGGCAGAGGAAAAAAAACAAACCTGAGGACTTCTTATGGGAAACAGAACAATGAGGTAGAGTCTCTCCTCTGCCTTCTTTCTCCACCACACACAAGCCAAGAGCCTCCTCCTTCTTAGATGAGGAGCACATTCCTTAGCAGGGTTCCTGCGCTACCTGTTTAGTCCTACCCTTTATAACACTGCTATAATGAGCATCTTGTTAAGCATTTCTCATGTTGTGGGACATTAACACCCCATAATTTTGTTCAGGATGTGTTATTTTGCCACAACAACATGACAGGCTTTTTTTTTTTTGCTGGCTGGAGAAACATGTTTTGAATTACTCGACGACACAATACTTGTTTGAGCAAGCAAACAAGAGAGTTTCAAGGCAATGCTAAGGAGAAGGATGGTGAAAAGGCAGCAGGAACTTGAACATAAAGTAATGTTTCAAGTGCCTGCTGCATTTTTATGGAAACTGATTACTAGTTTAATCCCTACTTCCAGGAAACCCACAGCACCGGCAACTTCAGATGGATAACAAGGAGTTTTTAGCATTTCTACTGAAACCTCCTTTCACACAGCAGTTTCACGTCAACAAAAAAATTTTCTCCTGAAGAGGGAATTAGCAACACAGTAAATGCCCTTGCTAATGTGGAAGAGGAACAGAGTTGTGAGTATGGCAGCTATTGAAGCACTGCAGTACAGACAACACAGATATTCTCCCAGCACTCACACAGGCAGTACCAACACAAACCCTTCCAGCATGCAGCACCTCGGCCATGCCGTACCTGACACAGCCTCACTGTCCTTGTAAAACAGTGTGTCTGTGACTGCCACAACCAACCAACTCATCTTGCGAAAGAAATAATAGTAACAACTGTAGATAAATTGTAATGCCTTTCAAGAATCACCATAATTTTAGTCACTCTTTTTTAAAGTTCCTCTTATAGCTTCCCTTTTCATCTTGTATAGATATAAGGGAATATTTTGAATGTAAATACTGCGAAAACCTGTGGACCACAGTCTTCCAAGAGCATTGTTTACATTATAATCATACCCATGAAACCCAACCACAACACAACCAGCACCTGCTTTTCACAAAACATCCTGAGCCACCTGTTTCCAGCAGCCCGAAAGAGTGACAGTAGGTCCACAGGAGAAGTAGGAGCCTTCTGTATTTTGCTTCTCATTTAAAATGCTGAGCACACCTTCCAAAACAAGGTTGCTTGCCCATTCATGGGCAACTTTATAAAACAAATCCCAACCGTTCCACGACAGATGCACAGCTCAACACTCGTGTGCTTGTATGCTGGGGTATAATGTGTATTTCAGCAGGAGCCCTGGCACTGAGCCCTGAGTGACAGCGTGAAAGCCCAAGGTCAAGAGAGAGACCATCCCTTGAGCTGCTCCAGCTCCTCCAACCAGCAATCCTGGTGGTTTACAGTTCTCAAAACCACTTGCCCTGCTGCAGCAGGACAGACTGCAAAGTCTGGGTTCAACTCAGCGGCCAAGCAGCTGTAAGAGCTGCTGGTGAGCAACTCCACCCAGGACAGAGCACTGCTCTCAACACACTCCACAGCATCAGGAACTGCTGCAGAAAAAGGCACTGCCTCTAAAAAACATTTCACTCTTTTGCCCTTCACATGCCAAAACACAATCCAAAGCTCTGGAAGCAATGGTTTTGACAAGCATATAAATAAAATAATTTACTTGTACTCTTTTCTGTCACTCATTTTGTAAATGTCTGTACCTCCAAGAACATAAATATCTCAAAGCTTCCTTCTAAATCACATATGGATTTTTTTCCTTAGAAATTATATTCTGATAGACTCTTTTCAAACTCTTCCAGCTTTCCCCAGACAGACCACACAGGCTTGTGCACTGGCGTCTGCCACAAGATGGGCAGAGGGGAAGGACAGAATATGAGGAAGCTGGGAGAGCAGCTCTGGAGCAAGCACACGTGTCCCTCCACTTGCCAAAGCTTACAGGCCTTCACTGAGGAAACCTCTACCAGCTAAAGTTGCAACCACAACCCTCATCCTGAAAGCTAAAACTCTCATCTCCTATCACCAGAGGAGAAGGAGGGGAGATAATCACAGTTAAATATATTACAGGTGCATTTCAAGAGTGGCACAGGCTGAGAGATGACCGCTTTCACGGTTAGCAGGGTGCCACCAACAACTGCAGCTCCAAACATCTAGCAGTTGGCTTTTCTTCTTTTAATGCCCTGTAACAATGCATGGGTGATCAGATAGCACCCTCTAAGAAATTAACTCTCCAGCTGTACCATTTAGAGCACACTATTTATTTGCATACTGACACTGAGCTGTCACAAGTATACACATTACCAGTCTTTTCATAAGTAGCATTCAATTTCTTCCACCCAGACAGTCTCCTTCCCTTCCCATTTGCAACAACGTATTTTATTCATCCTTTTACACAACAAAAAGCCGCAAAGGACAAAGAGGGACAGCACTGAGCACAGCTGCTCTGCCTGCTGCAGGAAGTCTCATTGAAGTTCTTTGGACTTCCCAGTTACCATGCTGGGGATGGGGAGTTTTGCTCACCTCAAAGAGGGACCTGCAGAAAGCCTGCATTAGGAGCCCCAAATCCTCCTATTCCTTCCCTAAACAGACAGAGTACTGAAGAGAGCTACCGAAACTAAACAGGCTGTCTTTTCCTAGTTCAGAAAGCTAAAAATCAGTAAGAAACTATAAAGGCACCCTAAAACTAAGAAAAATAAAACAAAGTCTGTTCCCTATGTTACATAGCTGATTGTAGGCAGCTCAGGAACAGCTTTCCCACAATCAGCTTCTTGTCAATTAGCAGATTTTGAGAAACACATATGAGAATTTTGATTTGTTTGTGTTAACTGGAATCAAGTCTATTAAGAATAAATACAGCAATTATTGGGAGAGGACAGTTACACAAACAACACAAATGCATCCCCACCTAAACTCCCCACTCCTCAGAGGACAAACCTGTCTCCTACCAAGGACCCAAGGCAAGCATCCCTCTTTCCTAAACAGCTGCTCTTATCAGAGTCAAAAAAAACCCACCAAACAAAAAAGAAAAAAAAAAAAAAACACACACACACACACAAAAAAAAAGCGCCACAATCAACCAACCACACATCAACCCAAACCACATCTACTCAACTTGGCACGAGAAAGCTGCACTGGGTATTCAGGACTCAGCACAGCAACACTGCTCAGGTGTACACACCCAGCCCACTGCCCTGGAGCAGCCCCATGGCCCCTGGGGACCACATCCTGCCCAGTTTGATGAGGGCAGGCATAGCACTGTTCCTTTTGCATGATGCCAGAGCAACAACTTACAATTTTGTAAACTATAAAAACCCATTGTAAAATTGCCAACACTATGCCACTGTATAAGCATTTACTTTCATGGAAGACCCCTAAAAAAAAAAAGTCACACAAAACATACTTCAGTTCAATCCTCTTTAAAGCCTCCACTTAACTGCAGACCTACTACACCACTTGTTAATTTGTCCCAATAGTTAAGTTTGCACTCACTGCTAAAAGCTGACACAGCATTCACAACCTTTAGCCACTGATCTCCTTCGAACAGCTATAAATTGCAAATCATTGAGTGATTAGTATTACCAAGACCGCAACAAGGCCAGAGAAAATATTTTAGTAGATAGTCCAAAATTCAGATGGTTTGGCAGGTATAACACTCTACAAAGCATTAAAAAAAAAGTCATTACATCACGTTGTACATCATTAGAACTATTGTTGAAACTAATGGCCTTCTTTTTCCCCTTCCTCACCAAATAGCACAGCAAGAAAAAGAATAAGGTAAAACCACATCCTTTGTTAATATTTGTTAAATATTGAACCTACTGGAACCTGCAAAATAACTGATTAATAAACTACTCTGAGGCTGAGGTCAGTTGACAGAGGACCATCACGCAGCAGCTATGGCAACACAGAACGACCACATTGCACTGCCAACTAGCAATGGGAAACATAAGAACAAAGAGCAAAGCAACAAACAGCATCAACCTGCTTTCTTACGGCCACAGAAGCAGAATTAAAGCTCTCAGAGGGAGGGCTCTTCATTTAGCACCGCATTTCTGTTTATCAAGGGACTGGAGAAGGAGAAGACTGTGTAAAAGAGACAAAGCACGTGGCACAACTGAACCGTTACCTAAAGAAAGAAAAGACCCACACAACTAAACAACAAAAAGCCCCAAGTCTCTCTAAAAGTAATGGTGTACACACACTCATAAGCAGAGATCCAACAGCAGTGAACAAAAGACAGATGTGCATCCTTTTGCAAATAAATTGCACTATCTCAAGCCACAGGCCCAGGTTCCCAGGCAGAGACTGGGAAGCAGCCCAGGTCACACACCAGTTGAAGAGGATAAGTAAAACCTGGGTTAGTAGGCACCTCACTCAGCTCCACACTAGCTAAGGAAAACTCACACAAACCACCATTAGTGGAGATGTGGTGGAAAGAGGACCAGGCAGCGGTAAACAGCTGAGGGGCGGTAGCTGATTCAGTTTTGCAAGTCAGCAAAATGTTGCATGTTTACACCCTCACTTGTTTTCAAGAAATTTTCAGCAAGCTTTCTGTGTGTATACTTTGCAGGCTTCTGCCAGGTCAAATGGAAAACACTGGGCTCAGTTATTTAAGCTCAAGTGTGCAGAGGAGTAATTACCAAAGCTCCACTGGACAAAAGGATTGCATTCTTTTATTCTTCAAATGCCACCACCCACTAAGATATGGTATTAAAACTCTCAGAAACCTTGTAAGCAAATCCAGCAAACACTGTGCAGAAGTTAGCCTGCAATCACACAGTACTCATCTCAAACTCCACCAGTACCTCTCAGAGTGCTGTGGTTCAACAACCAACTCTGCTACTGCTGCCTCCACCAGTATGGCTTTCGTCACCGATGTAACCAAATGTTTGTGAGATTTAAAGCTTAAATCATGTGAAGGCTGAAATAGAGGTCACAAGTACAGTATGTTCCAAAAAATCTTCCTGTGCAAGGCTGACTGAAAAATCACACACAATCCCAAGCCAGAAAAAAGAAGCCCCAAAACACAACTCCTGCTTCATAATTACTGGGATGCAACATACACAGCACAGTATTCCCGAATAAATATTTAATGTCAACAGTATATATGTGTATAAGCTGATTTTAAAGTAATTTGAGGATTAAAAACAAGATGCATACACTATACTAATAACATTATTGGTCACCTTACTGAAGCATCACACCTCAAACTTGAAGTATGAGCAAGCACACAGTCTCATCCATGGTCTGAACAGCAGCTTTTCTGCTATTTGTTCCACACCCCCATTTTGTACTATCGGTTATAAAGCTATCTGACATGTACTGCAACAACCTTACAATAGGCTCAATAAAATTTCATATTACTTTCACAAACACACTTTAAATCTGAAGCCTTTAATAATTTGCTTTTTTCCCTTTGAATGTGTCCTTCCCTCCCCTGCTGAAACAAACAATCACTGCTTTCATATATTGCAAAAATATGTATATCATGACTACAATCACAATGAGTACATGAGTATATAATGTAAGTATCTTAGAAAACAAGTGAATATATTGAGATTGAGACACCATGCACCACCCTGTGTGGTCGGGACCTTGACTCCATTCAGCAGAGGGGCTTTTATAACCCCAGTCTCCCTAGCACACAAAGCAAAGTGCTCCAAATGGCACAACATGTTACAAGTTTGTTCCTTACTTTGTCTTGTCTTTCCTACCACACTACTTGCTCTTGTTGCTGCTACCAAGCACTGAATAGGTTTTCTCATAGGGCTATTTTCTTACTAACTTAACTTCTCGTTCTTGAGCAGCAACAAGGTGCTACTGAGAAGCATATCTTGTTCCTCTCCGCAGGCCTGCCAAGACACCCAGGCAAGAGCCACTTCAATTTCACAAAGCTAATATTGAGGCAAGTTGCATTTGACTTGTCTATAGGTGTACTTTAAAAAAAAAAAGTCTTTGTAAGTTGGTAAAACTCCAACATAAATAAAGGAAAAGATGAACAACAAAATACAAACAGCTCATATAGCGGTTGCAATTCATTCAAGCACAAGCATGCAGCCCTCTGGGCTCTTTGTTATTCTGCCTTCAGCTTGCCCTAGATTTGAGCAGTTCTCTATAATACCTATATTCAGCCAAACATCATACTGCCTTCATTACTAATAATTTAATATCTAACTGTGGTATTCCCACTGTCACATAAGCTTCTCTATTATTTATGCACAGTTTCCTTACTCTAACTGGACTGGTTTGAGGCAGTTTCATCAATAAACCATAATAAAACTCCACTGTTGCTTTGTTTTCATTTGGGTTTTTTCCCCCACTTTGTAGCATGAGCATAGAATTAATTCTGCTTGTTTTCTCTAATCTGCTTGGAGATGCTTTTGTTGGATTGATTTTAAAATCACTCCCCATAAAAAAGTTTGTATTAAAAAAAATCACTTTCTAATCACACAAGTACTTCAGGTAAGCCACACAAAAAAGACAAACCTCTATTATGTATTTTTTTCTTAAACATGTTACAAAAAAGGTAATTCCCACAATAAAGACCTTTACAGCTTAGATTGTGAGATAAGCAAGGCAGCTGAGGGGAGAGGTGGCAAGATTCAGAAACAGAACTTCATACAGATGCAATTAAAATGTTTGTGATGCTGCTTAAAAACATAACCTACTACTACCTACCTTTGAGATAACTTGTGGTACTAAGTGCATGTGAGATGCTGAGTCACTGAAAAGTAGCTCTAATGTCATCATGGCTAGTTTGAAGACAACCTGGATGCATCCTAGATCCAAGCATTGGCACCTCATTGACTATGTCCTGGTGCGACAGAGAGATATTCGCGATGTTCGTCATACCTGCGTGATGCCAAGTGCAGAATGCCAAACAGATCATCGACTTGTGCGTTGCAAACTTAACTTCCACCTTAAGCTCAGACCTAAAAGGGGCGGTATTCCAAGAAGCAGGCTCCAAGTTAATAATCTCCAATCAGCCACAGTGAGAGACAGTTTTCAGGCAAATCTTCAATCTAAGCTCTAATGCAGATACAGCCAAATGACCAGAGTCAAGAAGCTACATTATCCAGTGGTTTTTAGAAATCTGCCTTTGCACACAAATAACTGCCCCCAGCCTTGCTACTTTCCACCACCTATCTTCCTCCTCACTTGCCTCCAAATACTCAGTTATTCCTCCCATATATGATAAACCCCTCACTACCACTAAGAAATAAGATAATCAACTCTCAAAACATACCACAAGACAGTTCTCGTTCAGTCTTCTCACTCCCACATGATCATCAAATGCTGTCACACTAAATCTTGTACCTCCCATTCCACCATAATTACCCTCATCTTCCTTGCCTTGTTCTACCCTGAGTCATACAGCTGTTCATCATTTCTCTGACCCTCTGTCAGGAAGGTCAAAATCAATGAGACAGACCAGTTGATTGCATTCCAGGACAATCCCAGTGAAGTGAGCATAAATTCCTACTGTAAATAAATCATGCATGTCCCCTGCTTTGTCTCTGGCATGCAAGATCAGGCAGCTGGGATGGGGAAGCAGCAGAGAAGACATGTCTGACATCCAGACCAGGTGCAACCACTAACTTCTCTCAGCAGTACAACAAAAAGAGGAACAAGTAAATATGAGGGAGGAGAACTGTCACAAGAAATCTAACTTGTACTTGATGTCCTCATAATCACATTTCAGCTTCTAGCTAGACCATGACTCATACTACCCCCAATACCAGGTTTCTGCCTGAGCCCAGCTCAGAGAGCTTTGCCACCTCCATCTGACAAACAAGCCTGGAAAAGCACTCAGGGCCTGCTCCAGTCCTCGCTGCCTCTCCCAAGAATTGTGAGGAATTGCTCCAACACATTTCAAAGTCTGTATTTCAGTTAATTGGTAGAGAAGTAGAACATTACAAGGATACTTGCTCTACTGTAGGCAACAGCAGTGACTACTGCAAGAACAGCCTGAGCTCCTCTCAGTCACTCTTATGACCATCCATTCAGTCTCCCACACACTCAGCAGCCAGTTCTGCCCAAAAAATACCAAAAGCACTCCTAATGATATAGTGGGTTTGTCATTTCTTCCACTGCTTCAGAAAACCAATCTCACCAGCCTACTTCCAAACTAAAACCAGGAAGTCTGCTGGGAAGCCATGCTACAACAGCAGTGATGACAGGAGGGAATTCCTCATTTCTAGGCCACAGCATCTGACCAAAAAAAATTCTACAGCCCACCCATCCCTCAAAACCCAAGAATGAGCCATAGACACTGTGAGCAGATTACAAAGATTTTTTCTGTAGGTTTCTTCCCTCCTCTAAATCTCATCTTCTGTAACAGAACAGAAAAGCCAGGAGATTTGTTATGATTTGGAGGGTAAAAGGCATGGTCAGGTTCTGTGGCTGCTGGGAACAGAAAGGTTCAAGCAGTAGCAGCAATTCCAAAACAATGCAGGGCTTTGGAAGACAAGTGGAGAAGGTGAGTGATTCCCATCCAGCCCACTGCTTACAGAAACTATAAAGGGCTCCTGTAGACATCAGAAGTTTTACAGCTTCAGACAGCATTATTTATGAAGGTAGAACTGTTGAACTGTATAATTAAGCTTCATAGCTAATATTACTATGAAATACTAACTTCTTTATTATTTATCTGCTTCAGCTTGCAGTACCCTAGAAGTTCAAATTCCAGCATGCTGGCAGTAGTCTGTAATCACAGCCAGCTGTAACAGGCTTTCTTCATTATCTGTAAAAAATTTAACAGACATTAAATTTCACTCCAAAGAGTGCTGTATCAGCCTAGAAAAAGAAAAAATACACATCACAATAATGTTAGAAAGGCTTAGTAAACATTGCAAGTACAAAACAGTGTTCTCACCCTCAACAACTTCAGTGTTCCAGCATAGTCAACCTGAACAGATGTTCTCCAGAAATATTTTTCTATAAGCCATGTGTCTTTTATTATAACCTGGGTTCAAAAACATGCATTGCCAAGACCCCCTTAATCAAATAATGTTCTAGACAGCATCACTGTAGCACTCCAGTACCTTCCAACTAAGCGCTGCAGAGAGTTTAGTCCTCTCCTCCCTTTCTGGCACTGTAACAGTGCAAAAAGCAAATGATAGATGAAGGAGGGAGAGGGATACATCACCACATATATACATCCCTTGTGTCTGTATACAAAATCCATTATGCAAGTGGAAGCTAAGCAGACTAGAACAACTATGTGTCTCATGTTTGCATTAACGAGTTATTGCCAGATCTTTGACTACGATGTATGAACAATGCATGCAGGAAATGTAAGAAAAAAACCATCAAGCAATTATCTCTTGTCTAAAAAACTGGGCACATGGTGGTGAAATCACAATGCAGTATAAATCACAGGGAAACTGTACCCATGATGCCTAAAGGCTGAGCTGAGTTTTAATTTCAACAGAGCCAAGTTCACAGGAGCAAGCCCAGTGCAGTCACCGGCATAGAACCACAACAGCTTCCCCAGCTGGGCGGGGACCTCTTGCTGAGAGTGAAACTAAAATTTTCCAGCAAGTTCATGAAAGCACCACTATCGCTCCTCATTCAGTGAAGCTATTAAAACACAACTTTCACACTTGCATACACAAGTAAGACACAGACACAGAAGATGACAAACATACAGAAAGACAGGAAAATATAGCTACAAATTTACAAATTCAGACCCTGACCAGCAGGAGAGTCTTAGCATACCTTGAGCAAAGGGCAAAAACAATTACCAGCTTCTCTCCAGCAGAGCTGGAAGGATGTGGTGAATCTACCTACATCAGAGTCCAAATGCCAATGTCCAGACATGGCATACACAGGAAAAAATGAAGACACACAGGAGAAATCTTGGGAGTTAACCTTACCAAACGTGGAGCAGCTAAACTCAACATCCGTGAATAGTTATGTGTTTGAGATCGCGTTTCATTTGAGATATCAGAGCTGACCAGGAAAGGGGGGGTGGGTTAAGGACAGAGGGGGAACAGGAAAGAAGCAGCAATAAATATTATCCCAGAGAGGCTGGATATCTGAAGCCCCTCAGTTGTTTGCCCGAGATGCACTTTGTCTGCATCTACTGCATTAAGTCTCAAACCACATGAAGCTAGTATTCAGCAGCAACAATGTCCTCAGTCTGTCCTCAATCTCTCTCCCCCCTTATAAACCTTTCGCTGGATGACTCAGATTTACCTTTAGCTATGGCATTGCTTTTTAAAAATAAGTAAACATGTGAGAATACATATTGTCCACATGGCATTCTTTTATTCTGCAGAAAATTATTCCAGTCACAACCTAGAGAACTACTGTTACCTAAAATCATCACTACCATTAAAAAAAAAAATCAAAATATTTTAGGGCAACATACACCAACTCTTATACCGAATTCCAGCTAGCTTAAAAAAATTATCAATCATCGTGTTTCTAGTACTTCTTACCATTCAAGGTTCTCAACAGCCACCTTCTACACCCCTAAGGCCCAGGAGTCCTCCACACAGTTGCACTCCCAAGCATGCGCACACACACTTGTTGCTGGCTGCCTCCAAGCCACCCTTGCTACCTGGAAACAACTCGGGGGGTGTGGAGTAGTTCAGCACAGATTGCAAGAATTTACACCCCAGCACATGATGGAAAAATTTACCAATTTCCCAAGAAACAAAATGGAAACACCTCATTTAAGACATACTTCTAACAATACCAGATCCACACAACACTGTATAGTTATTCTCAACTTAAATGGGCTGCATAATTTCTTAGGAATATCATCATTTCCAAATGGAAGTCCCAGAAGGGGAAAATAGATCCAGGTCTATGTATACATATGGGTGCACAGGCATATCTACATATACCTCCTTCTCTCTTATCTAAGTATATACAACAAAGATGACAAAAACTCAACTCTATTGCAACTTATTCCATCACTCAAAAACCACAGCCTTACCTTGTGGCTGTGCTTTTGTACATCAGGAAGAAACATCCAAGCCAGAAGAGCGTAACTGCATTTCTGTTTACTTTAACATTCACTTTATGAGAGGGAAAGGTAGGAACAGGAGCTGTTTTTAAAATATGTCATTCCCTGAGGGCTGAAACTCATGAAACACCTTTTTTTTTTTTTCAGAAACAGGTTTGGTTATTTTCCCTTGGAACTCTCTCATCTCCATTTCCCAACACTTAAAATAACTTCTGTGGGTATATCCCATCACCTTGCTTATGCCTGACTGACATATTTAGTATTCAGTATTTTATTTGAGCCATTTCTGCCAGCAGAAATCTTGTTGCCTTTCTCTCAAAGTTGATGACAGATAACTACTTACCCAGTTACTAGTTAAAACAAACAAAAAACAAAAAAATTATAGGAACATACTAATCTTTGAAACATCTACCTTCCTTCAATTTTGAAGACATTAGTCCACATCTGCAGTCAGAAAACAGAAAGGACAAGGAGATCAGGGTAAGTTTTTTTGTTTGTTTTATTATTTGTGTATTTTCCCAAAGAAGACTAGGCTTTAGCACTAAAGATCCAGGCTGACCTTGGTGGATGTTCTTGATATTTCCCCTGAAGAAAGCACAGATCCAAGTTATGGATAACCCAAATGTTACATACATCTGTCAAGCCCAAAGTATGTGACAATCAATAGAGCTGAAGAGCAGCAAAGATGACACCAATTTTAGTTTTCCCTTCTGATTAAGAGCAAAGGAAAAAAACTGCCATATAAACAGGTCTCATCTGAAAAGAAAAAAAAAAAAATCCTTAAAAATAGATAGCTACCATTGTGATATGGTGACCCAAAACTATAGCATAGAGGTCTTTAGCACTTCAAATTTCATCTGGTTATGCATCCTAAAGATCACCCTTCCTTAAAAAAAAAAAAAAAAAAAGAGAAATCAAGAGAATTCTTAAATAATGAAGTGGATCCAAATTCATTAGCAGGTATTTAAACACAGTATAAGCACACAGTTTCTATCAGCCAGTTCCATCACCCAATTCCTGATAGACAAAACTGCTTACGAAATACCACACATGCGTAGAAATTGCCTTTTTTTTTCAGCCACTAGGCTTTTATACCAAGTTGAAAGAGGTGTCTAAGGCATTTTAGCATTTCCACCTACTCCCCATTTTTATGCATCAACACTGATTGTCATGTGCTAGAAAGCTTGCAAGAAGTCATCTCTTGGGGTTAAAATTTAACAGACCACATTATATTTGCATAGGTGTAGTTAATGAAGAAATGACTGGCAGAGGGTAATATCCTGACCTTCCGTCATGAATTTTAATTGCCTACAGATGGTTAAGTTTAACCTTACCTTCCCACCTGAACAGATCCACTTGAGTAATTTCTCCCTCAGCCTTATGTAGCACAGCTGCCATTTCCTGGAGCCCACGGCTGTGCTCATGAGTTACCTGCAACACATCCTGCGTGGGTGCACTGGGTCAAGTGTGACTCCTGAATGGAGGAGTTGAGGTGGGTGCTAAACTGGAACTACTCTGCCCTAATCCAGTTGAGGAATTGTCCCTGGTAACACCACGGCTGCTATAAATCAAGTCACTCCTAAACCAACCCTGTTGTTCTGACTTTTACAATCTTCATCGCTCTTCTAAATTTGTCAAACTTCTTCAAAGAAAATTATTCCTTATCTCCAACATAGCTCCTCCTCTGACCAGGCAGGTTGCCACAGGAGAACAAGGCCACTCTAAGAGAAGTCAGCTTGGAAAAGTTAAGGAAAGGAAGCAAGCACTCTCCATGAAATTGAGAATTTCATCTCCACTGAACAATGAGAATCTTTCCCTCTACAGCACATTACTGCCAATAACAACTCAGAACAGACCAAGAGATTTATCAAAGCTGAGTTCAACTGGCAGTTTACAAAAAAACTTTAAAAAGGTCTACAAAATAACAACTACTTGAATTTCAGTAAAACTGAGATATCCATTAGAGGAGGTACAAAGCTTTTCCCCTGTATAAGCAGTTTTTAAAATAAAGGTTTGATAAAACAAATGACAATCCATAACAAGATGCCTTTGCAAAAATCACACATTGCCAGATTCATCTCTTAACATCCTTACTCAGCACATTTTATATGTGCCTTTTGGTGTGTTTTTTTTAAACGTGCTTTTGCAAAGAAACCACTAACTTTGCATGCAGCAACTTGCAAGATCCTGAAAGATTTTCTGCCAAATCTCCTCTACACTATGGTGCTAATTCACCATATAAATATTCAGAGATAACTCTTGAACAACTGCCAGAAGGGAACACACTCTTCTGTAGCTACACAGCCACATCCATGCTTAGTTCACTGCACTAATGCTCTGCCCTGGGATGGAAATCCAAGGTCAGACAACAAAGTTCCACTAAGACAGGAAAACAAATCCCAACAAAAAAGCAAGCAATCTTGGTCACTCCAGGACACTTCTATTCCTTGATATATACCTGCCTAGAGAAGAGCAGGAACCCCAAAATTTTCTCTGTAGATGAAGCATAAAGCTCCCTTTGACTCCCTTGCTTCCACATTTTTTCCCAATAATCCAAAAGCTAGCCCTGAAAAATTCATGTCAGGATGAGTTTCTACATGAATAGTTGCAAGGGGTCAGATAGAAAGGTGACCACCCTATATTTCATGAATCTCTCAGATATTGACCAAAAGCACTGAAATACCATCTCAGCTAAGAAGGGAAGCTAAACCAGGCCAAAGATACCCAAACATATCATTACAGACACATACATCAGCTCAAAGCTAAAATAAGCTTGGGAACCAACCAGCTTGCTTTACACGAAATACAAAGAGTTTAAAAGACAGAAGTAAGCATGAAGACCAGGGCAGGGGCACAATGGGGAAGCAATAAGATCAAATTCTGTCTTGGTCACATTTTTCATCCCTTTTTAAGAGGCTAATTGTCTCATTTTAGAGATCAAAAACCAAAGACCTCAAGGCCAAGGTGATATTTTGGACCATTATTTCACTTAGCTTTACATTAGGTAAGTATATTTTACTTAAGGATGTAATTTTCAAAGTAGTCTCTCTTGCATACATATACTCTTACTTGAACACGAATTTAAAATATATCTTCAAAATTAAATATGTGATTATTCATATTTAATTTAGCTGTTTATTCTATAGAAGGATATTTGAAATAGGACTTTAAAAATTATGTAAAGCTGATAGGACTTATTTAACTAGTTCTACTTATTATAAAAAAATTAAAATTATTGAATCAGCTTTTAGTAAGGTTCTAGCAAAGACATCCTCTCACCTTGTATTAATACACCACTCTCCATTATTGAGATATAATGAAACCAGCTTGCTCTTACTACTTTGCAGAAAGTGCAGGGCACTACTTTTACACCTGAAGGGTAGAGCAACAGGTTATCTATTTATGCTACAGATATTTAAATAAACAGCAGAACACTATTTGTAACAAGCTGTATAATTCTGGAAGACATGATCAAACTGACCCACACATTCCTCAGCTGTGCTTTCACCATTCCAAGCCCTGCAGGACTGGAGGGGGGGGGAATGTCTAAAGACTGTTAAGAAAGGAATTCAAGATATATAATAAAAACTGCATCTTGTCCCCCGTGATTAATATATTTGAAGGATATCTTAACTAAAAAATAGTAATTCAACCAGGAATTCACTTTTATTTCTATTTTTTGCATTAATTCAGTACTTAGGTCTCAATATTAACTGTTTGCAAAACAGCTTTTATAACACTTTTAACTATATCCACTTTACACAAAAGGGGCAATTCATACACCAATTCTCATGGATGTTAGATTTTACAATTTGTCAGACTTTCCAAAAAGGTTTTTATGATACCTTGCAGATTCCAAACTGTAAAAGAGTTCAATTTATTCATCCAAATAGGAAAGGAATAAAAAAAAAAGGGGGGAAAAAAATAGCCTCTGTTAAGTATGCCATAGTACAGACACAAAGCAGTTAAAAAGGCGAGTCTCACACAATTGACACACATTACTTTCCCCCCACTTACACCCCACTGCTTCCCAGATAAGAGACCCAGATGAAAATCTGACCCAGAGCCACAGATTCTCACCAAGATCAAAAATAATTAATTCAACTGCTTTTTAAAGACTTCCAGTAACATTAGTTATCATAATTACAATTCAACTACTCTGTCAGCTGATAACCTTTTGGCTCTGCTGAAATTGGGAGTGCCAAGAACGTATCATTTCCTTTTTTTCACTGTATTGCAGACGAGAGTTGAGTCTCAAATGTCTACAGTCTCCATACATTTTTCTGGCAGCACAAGAGGTTTTTAATAGGATAGCAAGTTAAGGTTCTTTTTAAGTACTGTAACAGTATGAAAGGAACATTATTACAAATGAGAATACTAGGGAGACATAATATCTTATGAGGAACAAAACCCCTTTTTCTGCCTTCTTCCCTCCATCACTAGAAGACAAACAATAGTGTGCAGTGAGGTATAAAGGGAAAAAATTGTCAGACTAGTGAGGACCCAAATCCGTAAGAAAACAGACTTTTCCAACTGGAAGAGACAAGTCTAAAGTTCCAATTCATTTCAAAATTTCTCTCTGCCTTCCCATACCCACAACATATTATCCAGAATACTTTCATAATCAGGTTGCACTTTTCTAGGCCACAAGCCTTTGTTTCAGATGATCACTATGCTGCATTATCATCTTTCAATAGTGCAGTGTATCAGGAGAATTCATGATCTTTAACCCCTTCTTTCTTTCCCCAGGCAGCAAAATGGGAGTTCAACTGAACATTACATTTTCATCAATTTTATTATATGGGGACAAATATAAGTTAAAGCCAGAGACTCAGGGTCAAAATAAGAAGCCGTAACAAAAGGTGGTGAGAACTGTCATTGAAAATAAACAAATCAGTAAAATATTTTGAAGTAGTCTTTATTTTTCAGTCAATTTATCTGAACATTATATAGAACTAGTCCATTTTCACCAGCTAATTAATGGTTTCTGCTTAATCCCAGCTCCTCCTGACCAAGAGCAGCAGGGAAACACCGTAGAGGAAAGGATGCATCAGGACTTCAAAGGCAACAATCAGCAGCCAATTTAGAGATTTCAGGTTTTTTCCTGGTCAAATCACACTAGAACCTCCATGCGAGTACATTAGACAACATTAACTAATTTTTCCTAACCAGCTGCAGTGGAAAGTTTTGCAGTGTATCACATCTCATCCAAAGGCCATTCAACAGTTCTGCACTAGTTCAGAGAGGACTTAACTGTCAGTCACAGACTTAATCCTGAAATTAAATTTAATCAACTACACGAGGGCCACTGAATTCTTTAAGGATGAATATAGCAGCCCAAACCTCTTCAACATTGTATTGCAAAGAGGCAGAGTAAAATCAAATTTGACATGCCTAAAACAGGTCAGGGCTTCTGGGGCCCTTCACCGATTTCACATCAGTGTAAAAGGCACCCTGCATAAATAGGCAAAGAGACCTCTACATCACAAGTGATATTTTGCCCAGAACACAACAAATACATTAGCGTTGAATTACGTTCTCTATACATAAAGCCACAAACTATGGGGTCCACCAGGTATTACGTGTTCCTCTTCCTCTTCTACCCAAACTACTATTGAAGAAAATTTATCCGCCTCAGAAGTGGGCATTGCATGCTAGACTGATCCGTGACCTAAACCCAGTAACCTCTAATTTAGGTGTAGCATCAAGTGAACCAGTGATTGACAAGTAAGAGAAACATTAAAGTAGCTGCAAGATGCAAAAGTTGCAATGTGAAAGTGCCCTGGAGCAGAAAGTACCATACTTGCATTCCTCTTCAGGGCAGAGCTGCACTTACTGACACCTTGCACATAGCACACGATTCCTGTGGGAATTCAGGAGCCCCAAGGACAGCAACCTCACCCAGGAAGTAATCTAGAAAAAGACCTCAACTGTGCCAACCACAACATGCCACATCATTCACTTCATGATCGAACCACAGCATATGAATGAATCCAATGCAGCAATCATAAAGGTAGGAGATATTTAACTACGGTAACATGCACAATGCCCCTGTGAGCACACTTGCCACCTCAATGCCAGAGCACCATCAAGCCCGAGCTACCACACTCTGTACTGTACACATCCTACATCACATCTCAGCACCCACTTTTACACTAGTTAAACCAAGGAAACAGCTCTCCAAACATATTCCGCACATTTCCTCCAGGCTATCACGGTTTCAATCTCTTGTCAGAAGGGTCCATCATTATTTATGTGGTGACATATTTCCTGTCTATATATAGCCTTAAGCTCTCCTCCTTCCTAAGCATCTCAATTATTTGGACTTGGGCACTGACAGAAGTATCATGACCATTATCTGCTCTCAGTTAAACAACAGCAATGAAATCACTCTTTTTCCTGCAACAGGTTTTTGTTTCAAAAAATACATCAGAACTGTCCCTGTAGAGGCCAGCACCTCTTGCAACACAGTGGCTGTTTATCATAACACTACGTCCTTGCAACTATTGGCAGGGGTGGTGGCGAGATTGTTGGCAATACTAGCAACAGAGGGTCTTGTTGTGGTTTAATTTTTGAGAAGGGAGAGCAGTGCTCCTTTTCTCTAGTTCTTG
The DNA here is from genome assembly GCA_013396775.1 of Cephalopterus ornatus. Lineage (NCBI taxonomy): Eukaryota > Metazoa > Chordata > Aves > Passeriformes > Cotingidae > Cephalopterus > Cephalopterus ornatus. The sequence continues at coordinate 134,105 of VZRE01011744.1, forward strand.
ACTAATGACTTTACAATGTCTTTCTCCTGGGGAAATCAAGGCTCACTGTAAGCCAGATCTATTGTCTTCTGCTTAGACCAGCATCTTGCAGCATCATTTTGGTACTGATACCTCACTCTCAGCTTCACAGAAGCATAGAATAATTTATGTTGGAAAAGACCTCTACGACCATAGAGTCCAACCATAAATGTAGCACTGCCAAATCCACCACTAAACTCCTTTTTTTGGCCTTCAGCCTCAGACGTGATCATTGAGCAGTACCTCTCCAGTGCAGAAACACATACAAACACTCACTCTTTTCCCCAGAAGGTGTTGGCGCTTGCCTGATTTATTACAAAATACCCTCAATGCTTTCTGGCCCTTCACTCTCTTCCTGAACACATTCTCTCTGTCTCATCAGGAATGGGTCCCATCTCATTCTACACTGCAGTCAGGTGCTCAGGGTAATGGTCAGTGATTTGAACCCTTTGAATATTTGAACTGGCATGTCAACAGTGACAAGCTGGCATGAGGGCTCTAATTAAGAGGCAGTTGCAGGAAAGATGGGTACTACCACAAGTCCCCAGTCCCCACTCCATGTTTTGGAAAGAGTAACCGCTTTTGATGTGCATTTTTCACTGTGCTCAATGACTGAGGTCCAGGGCTTGGCACAGGAGCCACGTGCTGCACAGCAGACAGATGCCAACCAGCTGTCCCAGCCCCACAGCCTGTCTGCACTAGCACCACAGCACACACTCCGGCACTGCGGCAACAAACCAGCCATTCTGATAACTTATGAGGATGATGCCTTAGAACACCTAGACCCTTTTGGGATAGCTAAGGGCTCTTCCCCCACCCAGCTGCTCTGGGAGCACTGGGCCCTTGAGTCTCTCCCTCAGTAATTTTTGCCCTCAGCTCATTTTCCAACAAGTCTTTTCTCAGCAAATATTCACAGACGTACCTCTGCAAACAACCCTGACTTCACTGGAGCTATCTTCTGTGAAAATGATCTAAAGCAGCAGCTAAATCCTTGAGGATTCCTCTTCTCCTTCCCTGCAAATGCCTGCCAGGCCAGGGGCGTGAAGCCAATGAGGCAACAGCATTCAGCAGCAAAAAAAAAAAAAAAAAAGTATAAAATTTTCAACCTGTTTCACTGGAGTTTTAGACTGTCTCAAACTACCTTCTGATTGCAGCACAGATATGCTGCCTGAAAAACAAAAGCACAGGGAGCCTCAGGTGTCAATACACAGCCCTGCCACACACCAGGACACATCCCAAGGCAGCAGGAGCCAGCACTGCCACATTCATCCCTCTACCCTTCCTCATACCATACCATCCTCATACCAGGAGGGTGGCAGGAAGGAAAAAAAAAAAAAAGGCATCTCCATCTCTGTTGCTCTTCCTCCATACACTTCGCAGCACACACTGAGTCAATCACTGCAGTCTTCCTTCAGCTGGAAGAAAAACCATGAAGTTGAACAAGGTAGAGGAAGAACAGAACAAGTACATGCATACAAAAAAAGAGCAACTTCTGGCAAGAATAAAAGTATGTTTTTCAAAAAGCAATGTTTAGGGCTTCTTAGTTTATTTTGGGTAATTATTTTTAGTTGCAAATCATGTTCAAAAATTATTATCCTCATACTTGGAATTGAACAGAACATCTATTTTTAAATTTTATTAATTCAGTCACAAGTCATCTCCAGAGACAAGAAAAATAATAACAAAAATCAATGCCACAAGCAAGTAGAAATCATCCTGGTTTTAAATTAGGCTGGTTGGTTATTCTATGTTGCCATTATGTTTCACATGCATTTCTGGATTGCACATGCCACAAAACCTTTCCTTTCCATAACAGATACCTGACTCAAGATCCTACATTGATGCAGCAGTCATTCCATCCCTGCATCTCATCAGCTCTGTAAGTCTTGACTGATCTAGTTTTCTTTGGACAAGAAAGAACAAGAAAAGCATCTGGATAGAAAAAATGGATGCCACCGCTTTCCAGTTAAATGCTCCAAAGCATCTTCTTTCAAGCACAAATTCTGCCATTCCAACCAACTATATATACACATTGAGGCAAGCACGCACACTCAGGCAGAGGCTATCACATTTTTATGTTTTTAAACACGGAGGTTCAAAGTGAGATTTATAAATATCCCAGTCTCACAACTGACAGTAGACCACCACTAGTGCTAAAAGGCGATGGGCGAGCAGGGATTTTGCTTCACTACACTTCGCTTTAGTCCAGTACACGCTCTTCCAGTTTGTTCCAGTGTGACACACAAAAATGGTATGTTATCATCAAGACTCTGCCCCAATTGATGCCTCAAGACACGCATGAGTCCTCACCTTCCCCACTGCACTCCTGGCATTAATTTCAGTTTGTCCAAGAGGGACTATGAGACCCAGACCAGCAATGAAAGGGTGATCACCCCCCAAAAGCAACCCATTTCTCAAAACCAGCTACCGTTTCATCTTACTGCCCACACCCTTACTTAAGGGTTTCAGTGAACACAACTTCCTTTCTTTAGATATGGTACCCTACAACACACACACAGATCTGTCACACCACAACCCTGTTGTGTGCCTTGCTCAAAATTAACTGATCTTTTAAACCAAAGAGTTGGGGGTTTTCAATTAGAAAGATCAGAAAAGGTACGTTCTGTCTCTTCTTTTTCTTCATGCAGATAAACATACCCAATACTGTTAGTCACTATGTAAGCAAAGTAACTATTATCCTTTACCTATGATGAAATATTTAACATTGCCTGCTGAGAAGGGGAAGTTATTTACCATGAAGTGACAGAAAACCCAATTCAGCAGACTAGGGGTAAAGAAGAAGGTTTCAACATCAGGAAATTCTTATTAGCTCAAAGGTTTGGAAAGACAAATAGCCTTGATGACCTAGCACACAAATTATTTCCCCCCTCTTAAAATAAACATGAACAACAAAATACAGTTTACATGGAATTCATTAACTTCAAGTTTCCCAAGTTTTACGAACCACTTCATTACAGCCAAAATGAAAAGCCTTCTAAACAGCTGCTTTAGGTTAAAAAAAAATAATAATAAAATAAAATTTGGGTTTTCTCCTGAGCAGAGGAGGGTCTACCTAAAGACTCAAATAAATCAGTCCTGAGACCTCATAGCAGGTCCTCATACTCCCTCCTGCCAAGTGCACATGGATGGGTAAGAAAGATGCAGACAGTGCATTAATCTTTTTGGTATAAAAAGGCATTTGTCCAAACTCTGAAGGGGTGTCATTCAAGAAGAGGCTCTGCTGGAGTGCTGAGAAGTAACAGACACCACTATAGCTGATGCAGCAGTCATTCCATCCTTGCATCTCAGAAGCTCTGTAAATCTTGACTGATCTAGTTTTCTTTGGATAAGAAAGGACAAGAAAAGAATCTGTAAAGAAGTCACAAACTGATGCCATCGTCTTCCCAATGCCCAAAAATAGAAGAAAAAGCTTTTTCTAGTAGTGGTGTGATATACCTGGGCATTTGAAACTTCTCACTAGCACTGAAGTATTCTTGGAAAAACTTCACCTCTACATTTTATGCTCTGCTCTTTACCAGAAGAGGGAAATAAGAGGGAAACAGGTCTAGAGAGGCAGCAGTGCAGAACATCAGGTTAGGAGCTTGACATCTACAGAGACTCTGTAAAACACTTCACTAAAATTATCAATAGCAGAGGGCTTTCAATCTCTTTTCTTTCAATAATGATTCTCCTGTAATCAAGGAGCTTTCTGTAACATTTAGAGGGCAAATAGTGAACTTTAATGGGGTTTCAATAGCCTCCAAAATAGAAACAAACCAATACAGAGTGGTTTGGCACTTGTGACAATGGACACAACCTCATTTGAACTCTTCCCTCCGCTTTCTCCAGTTCAGTTTTGGACATGCTGATTGTGCACTTAAATATAAAACCACTTCCACATTAATACAATGGTCAACGTTTGACTTGTCAGATCAACATAGCAATATAATCTTCCAAAAGTATGCTTCATTGCTTTAATAAATCAAATGTCTGGTTGGGCTGCATCTTGCCTCTGACTGTCTGAACAGTGGTTGAGGGGTGCTGTGTTTTTTTTTAAAAGTGTCCTTTTGTCCTGAATTAGCTCAATGCTCCCAATCTCAGCTTGTCAGCAAAACATGGCACCCCCACTGGCAAGTACATGGATACTGTATGAGTGACACTGTCACACAGACTACTCCTTTGCATAGATTATTATAAAGCTTGTAGATGTATTTTTTGAGTAAAGAGACCAGAGCAAATACTTCACATGTGGATTGTAACCTTTAAGAACTCTCAGATTAAACTTAATAAACTCTATTCTAAATGAACAGTGTGTTAAATAAGCTAATTTTTTTTTTTTTTAAAGCTCAGTAAGTCAAACCAACAGGCTCTAAACTGGGCATAACAGCCAGGTTGAAGAGAAAAATTCCTGAGCACAGAGGAAAAGAATTCAGAGTGAAACAATTACACATCACTATCCCAGAGAGAGCAAAACTAATTCAGAAGGACACTACCAGACTTTCTTGAGAAGAGGCTCCATGAAAGTTGAAAGAGGCACAGTGTTAACACAATATGTTCCTGTGAATTTCCAAAACAAGTCTCATCCAAGAACAAGATGTACATGTAGAAACCAGGAAAAAAAAAGAAGCAATGAACTCTCTCTGGAAATGATTTATGCTGACCATAGCTGTTGTTCATTATAAAGCTATAACAGAAGCCAAAGCCTGGAAAGAGGCAATAGAAAGGTCCTGGTCTGTTGGCATTTAAATACTACTTTATTTATTCTCTTCTGTTAATACGGTCATATTATATAAAATAACTATTAAAATAACAGAAACCAAAAGGCTTCATTCTATTCTACACATGCTCCCATAAAATGTTCAAATAAATCTCCTCCATTTGTTATTCAAGCACAGACTGCTGCTCTTTGCTCATTCAGGATAGCATGGTAAATTAAGAATGAAAAGAGATAGTGAAAAAACACTTCAGAACTTACACACCACACAATAATAATTTGTAACATCACATTTTAAGAGCATATTTCACCTTTGGTCCTCTGCCACGATCTAAATTAGGAGGGGAGGAAAACCCACATTTGATGCTAGGAAATAAAAGCAGAGTACATGGGAACTAATTAAAAGCTATTTATGGAATGAATTACATAGACCCATCAAAGCATGTTCTTTCATCCCCTAAGTGCATGTTTCTCCACAGCTAAATGCATAAGCCAGTGACCAGCCAGTCCTTATACACTTGTCTTATTCCTCTACAAAATCTCTGTTTCTGTATGTTGGGTCCTCCTGGTTTATAACCAGGTGAGGGGAAAAAACATTCAAGTCCAGAAAGGAACATCATTATCAATTTATGACTGGAAAGTACTGCTGTACAGTCTTTATATTGATCAGCAAAATAACCTTAAGAATACATATCTAATCTCTGTCATGCAGCCAAATCCTTTCCTATCATCACACATCCAGTGTTTTTGAGAGACAAGTTAGTCTTTTACTGAAACACAGTCAGCCTGCCTCCCACCAGAAATAGGTTCAGCAGCTCTTCACCGCTTCTTCCACACCCAGCAGGAGACCCACTCACCTGAACATGTGCTAGGCTGCTAGAGAATGTCTCCCCGGGACAGGAGGTACCACCTTACAAGAGAAACTACAATTAAGCTGCATAATGCTCAAGTTATTCCTCTTTAGCATCTCAACATGTTTCGTGCATCTGTCCCATGCACTCAAGAGATTAATGAATACCTAGAAACACAAGTTATCAGAGAGTGAACATATTTCTGAGCATAAGAAACCTTCACAAGGTCACTGCCACAGCTGTAGATGTGTAGATGTCCCCACTCGTAACCAGCCTCCCCCGTACTGCTGCAGCCCACATCCAGAGCTAGTTCAGACAGTCAGAAGCAAGATGCAGCCCAAAACATACCCAAACGCAACCCCGGCCCTTGGCTCGAAGAACTACAACTGCCCACACCCTCTCTGTTACGGCTGGCTGTCTTCCAACAGCCTCCCCAGTGACAACCAGCTCCCAGCCCAGGGCCAGTCTCCATAGGCACAATCCACAGGCATGTCAGAGTCTCCCGACCACTTCGATATGCACTTTGCGTCAGGGAGAGTGAGCGTATCAGCCCCAACCTGCTAGTCCCACAGATAAGTGGCAACAAAATATAACTACAAGTGTTTGTATTCCAGGCGGGGGTTTTTTTTTGTGCTCCACTCAGGGCTGAGCCCAACTCTAGTCCAATAATCCAAGTTTTACTCTCTCCAAGGCAGTATCAGGTGGCATGGATGTCCTTTCAGAGACATCATATCCTAATATATAAATACATGGCAGTTTGACTCTTTCTTGATAGCAGATGTTTCACTGACTTTGCAGCTGGCTATATTTACAAATCAGTAGTTTCTTGCCTCATTCCCAAAACTACAGCTTGCAACAGAGCTGTACTACTGCTTCTGTCAAATCCATAGATTCCAGAGGTCTATTCTATTTCCTTAGCCTGTCATTTTTGTTGCTACCTTTAAAACTCCCAGCTTTCTTTTGAGAACATACTGACACTTTCTGAAATTACAACTCAGCTGCATCCCCAAAACACAGGGAGAGGAGAAAGACATAAAACAGACTTCTGACAAAGTACGGAGCACTGTAACTTACTCTTTCATCAACACAATAAGCAGTCCCTCCCCCCTCATGATGTTTAAACCCTGTTATTCATTCTGCAGACTGTTCTTAAGGCATCCAAACAAATGCAGTTCTCCCCAGCTTCATGCTAGGAGCACCTCAGTTCCCAGGAGGGGTGAAAACAGCTGTGCTCTTCCCATTGTGCATTTTTCTTTGAAGGAGGGATACTGTGCAACACATTACGCAGGCTCCAAGAACACCAATTCATGCTGCTACCTGCCAGCAGAGCAGCTATACTATCCTGAAACAACAGTTCAGCTCAAGTCCTAGTGCTCTTCCCCTTATACACCTACACCGATGTACCTACTCCTTACTTGCATTCAAAAGATTTTAATAACAATACTTCTCTACTCTTCCCTGCTCACAGGAATCAATCCCAACATACAGCATGGAAAAATTATTCTTCTAGGAGAAACAGTCAAGGTGATGATCAAAATTAGGAGCAGTTACTGAGAGGTACAGCTCATTCTTTGCTAAGCTGTCCAATGCTGTGAGCTTTTAGAATTTCTTTGCACATGAAAATATTTTCATGATACTGTATAAGTCTTCCTTCTTTCCCCAGACACTTGAGAGCTGAGGGGAGAAGGAAGGACAGAGCTTCAAAAATGTACTGGGGGAGGTGCAGGCAGGAACTCCACATTGCCCTGGTCTGCTTCTCACCCAGGCGTACCCCTCCTCCACAGGATCCTCATCAGTAGGGGGGTTCCCACATCAGCAGCAGCCTCTCCCCACACCAACTTTTAGACCTCTTTAGAAACACTTAACACATTACACACACTGCCTCACATAGCAGTTGTTGTTCAGGGTTATGTCCTCATTTCCTGGCACAAATCAATGGGCTACTTTTATGGTTTGGTTTTTGGGTTGCTTTTTTCTTTCCCTCCTTGAGGAGCTTCAATTTCTATTCCAAGGCAGAGTCGTGCTTCAAACACACAAAGCAGCATATGTTATTTCTTCACCTACCAATCAAGTTAGAAGAAATCAGTCTGGTACTTGTATATATGTCATTTCATAAACGCTAGGCAATACCCTAGAACTGTCTTCATTACAGCACCCAATCTGTTCCCCATCAGACAGTCCAAGAAAAGAAAGTGATACAAGTGACAGAAAGGAGCCAGGCTACAGCAACAGAAAGGTTTAGTCTTTAAAAAAGTAATTTTAGCATGTAGAAACAAGGAGCAGCAACTTTCTTGTTCATTTTTAATCCCTTGTCCACACACTCTGCACAAGCGTCCCTGAAGAGTTCACACAGTGAAAATCTGGCTACACCAACTCCTCACTCACTTGACAGAATCCTAAGGGTCTGCCTGAAACTATGATGACTCCTGACAATTTCACACCAATGGAGCCAAAATGGAAAATGAGAAGCAAGACATTTGGCTTGTAGCTATCTGGCAGTGAAAGGCACAACCAAAGGAACTGGTTCCAAAGGCAACATGTGGCACTGTGGGACAGGGAGATCCCTGAGAAAGGGGGCTGCCAGCCAAGTAAGTGTTGCTTCATGGGGACAGACAGACAACAGCAGCAGTTCTCAGAATAAGCCTTGCCCAAAAACTCCAAAAATAAGTTACAATTTCTCAAAGCAGTCTTTCAGTCAAATATATTTAATACAATTAAAAATGGAAGGTAGATGAGGAGAAATAAGCTCCCCTCAATTTATACAGGAACTCATATCTTAAAATGCACGAGTCATAATCTTCCAGAAATGTTTTTCCTGTCACATCCTACTGTTTAATTATGTATTACCAGTCCAAGCTACCATGACAGATTTTAAGTTTGTCTTTTTTCCATAATTAATCATAGCAAAGACTCATCTGTTCTTCAAGCACAGTGATGACAGCACTGTTTTTACCACTGTAAGATAATCATCCCACAGTATTCCTTCCCAAAAGCTATTGCAATGAGAAAAACTCACCTATCTTCACAAGATGCTTTCCAAAGACATAAATCAGTTCCATAAACATTACTTCATACTACAGATAAGTAAAAAGGGGAAAACTGCTTTTCTATAGCAAGCAATCATATAGACACACAAGCATAGCACAGGCTAATAAAACTAAATAACACTAATTATAAACTTATAAACTTAACATAACCATCCAGGAACAAGTATTCTACTCACTAAACATCATTTAACCATCAGCATCCACCACTGGTGCAGGAAGAAGGAAAGCAGATTGTTGGTTCTTCTGCAAACATAAGGCAGTTTCTTTTATAGATACCGTAGCCAAAGTTATTTCATAGGCAGCTTTGGTCACCATCATATTCTATTCTAAGTGCAGAAGATGTATCTTCAAAAATAACTTGTAGCTACATGTAGATCAGTGCTAATAAACTACCTAATCAAAGAGGAGCTACATCCAAAGCAGAAAATGATAAATGCTAATTGGACAACAGAAAAGTGTCTTAATTTTTTTTTTTTGTATCACAAGTAACAGAAGTGATATTACAGACAGGGAAAATCTCTGCTCTGAAAGATCAAGCATTTATCACTTATAACAGCTACAGATTATAGCACATTTATTTAAAGTTTTCTTTCTCACTACCGGAAGAAAAAGTATTTCCAACATAATCAAAAACATGCAGGGACGCCCACTGAGTGTGTTTTATCCTTCATCCTCTCAGTTTGAACTCCCCAAAGAATGAGTCGAGTTCTTGTAAAATTACTTCTTCCCCATCTGTGAAATCCTGTGAGATGCACAGGATGTTGCCTTTTTTTTCATATAAGCAACAAACAGAAATCCTGTTAATTGATTAGAATAGAGACCATTAATTTATTTTGATTGTTCTATAGAATAATTATGATTTTCTGCAGTTCTCCTACACCCTTTACATGGTATGCTGGTAGCTTCCCAATTACAAGTCAGTAAGAAAAAATTATGTAGCTTGTTCTGCTAATAAAAACAAGCATAGGTGGGCGCCACACAGTCCTGAGCAAATGTAAGACTTCGTGTCTTAGTACAGTCTCATAAGCGTGACTTTAGATTAAGGCTTAGGTTTTCAATAACCAATACACCACACATATTGACAGTGCCACCTTTACAGCTTTCTAATTGCTTCACAGTTTTACAAAGCAAGATATCTAAAGCAGCAGTGACTACAGAAAAGACAGTATGTTCAGTTGACAGGCTGCAAAAGACTAAAGTTTACACTTGTATCCAAATATTTAGAAGCATTTTTACTAGTAACACTCTTTGTTAAGGCATGACCTCAAAAGATTCTGGCATTTCAAATTATAATTTTCTTCCAAGTTGTAACAACAACAAAAAATATTTAGCCACGAATCTTAAATATCACTTTTAGAAGATTAATATTTTTAAATAACTATGATATCCTGACAGCTTGGTGATCTGTTCAAAAGAAGTGATGAAAAGCATGTTGAAAAAGACAGACAATTGCCCAGGAGAACACAAAGAGAGAAAGTGATCTTTACACAGGACATTATACTTCTATCTCCTTTTATTTACAAGAATAGAGTCAACAATTTTCAGTGTTCTTATTTAAAAATTCATAGGAAAAATACACACTAAAAAAGTATTAGGGCACTAAATCACTTGATCACATATTAAACCACTTAAGAGATTTTTCACCCACTGTAAGTGGGTTTTTATTTTATTGATTGAGTGAAAATATTAAATGCATATTTGCAGGCTTTCTAATCAAAGTGTTAAAGACATTTCCCATATCACAGGTGAAGAACTCACAGAGCAGCAAGAAACACAATAACACCCTATTTTCCATGACAGAAGAAAGTGATCCTAAACCTTGTTTGTTTCTGATCTCTTGAGCCTCAAAAGCTTTAGCTACCCCAAATATTAGTAAGTTAGAAGACAACACTTGTACTGTATTTCAAAATATTTAGACTGAAGAAGTTTTCATGCCAGATAAATCGTCCCAGCAGGAAAACTTAGTCAGTTTTTTTTTTTAATAAGTATCAAATTTAGCATTCTCTTCCCAATATACCTAGGAAAATCAAAGCATAGCTTAAAATACTTTCTCCTCGGTCCCGACAACCAGCCTTTAGTTTGCTGTCATCTGTACTTCAGGAAACCAGCCTTTTCATTAAGAAATCCCTCCCACAGGTCTACTTGTAGTGAATGGTTCAGATCTGAACTACATAGTACAGTAATTTACTCTAAAAAATAGCACATCCAGATGCAAAACAGTGTAATGTTTAGAAAGACTAATTATTTAAGATCAATCATCACTCATTATTCTTAATCTAATGCTCAACTCTTTTAGCCTTGTATTAGAATTTGGAGCTTTTCATCAGTAACACACAAGAATAAAGTCGAAGTGGTTTTAACAGGAGATTTACAATCATCTGTTTAACCAAAACAACAGAACTTACTGTACAATTTGTTCACTCATGAAAAACCTCTGATATAGCCATGTTTCCCCATACATCCTATAAAACTGTAGTACTTACAAACATAAATGCATAAACTGTCTGCAAGCCATCCCCAAACTCAAAGCCCTTAGAGATGCTGACTACACACAATCAAATTAATTTATGCCCAGAGGTTCCAGAATAAAAGCAGAAAACATAAACCACCACTACAGAATTCAAGATGAAAAACCACAAGCATCTGTTTCATAAACTGCACTTCCAGAAGTTAAGAGGAAGACTTCCTCAGAAAGAAGGTCTAAGAAACAAACTACTCAAACAACAACGTGATCCAGATTCAAACCCACATCCCACGTAATCTGACAAATCATGAACAGTTGAAGAGCTAGAGTATTTACATATGGAACATTTTAAAAAAACACACTGCTAGCTTTCAGATATCAGAGGAAAGTCTTGTGATAACAGGAGCATTTTGCATTTAAGAAACCAAAGGGAGCCTGTGAGGCTAAGAAAGCAAGCATCTAGTCTCTGGATGAAGCACAATTTTCTACCAAGGTTTAAACAACACACAGCTGTCCCTCCAAAACCTCCATTCTCCCGCTGCTAAAGTGAGGGTACCTCGTTACCCATCCCAGCATCCATCAGAGCCTCAGGGGACTCCAACATACTAAAACCAAAGAAAATCCATGTTTTTCCAATAACCTTCAGATCTGTTACATGAATGTTTTGTTGGAGGAAATGCCTGAGTGAGTAGCCTTTGACAACTGTTTTACATTAAGGAGGAAGCACATTAATTTACTGCATGAGTACTACTGCAATGCACTTTTAGTAGGTGCAGTATTGCGGTCACAGTTGCCATTTTCAGTGTCTGAGAATAAACATAAAAGCTGCCAACACTAGGTTGCATAAGAGCACTTTAAGCAGATGGTTATTTACAGAAGTAGAGGTAATTATAATGCAGGAGGTGGATCCCAAACAAACAGACTTGACTAATACTGTCAAAAAAAAAAACAAAACACACAACAAACCCAGAGACCTACAATTACTATTACTTTGTAAGTAACAGTAGAAGAGCTGCACGAACAGCTTGAGTCATTCACTGTACTACCAATATATGCCCCCAAAAAAACAGCTGGACGAACGTGCTGTTTAAAAATGCAAGCTGATGTCAGAAGCTATGGATAGAGGAAAAAAACAGGAAAATAGCATTCCTCTCGACAGCTTACCTGATCTCGACTTAATGATATCGCTGAACTCGCTGTGTCCCCCGCCAGGTCCTTCCTCCGGGTCAGAGACACGGGCCATGCTCGTGGGCTGGGGTACGCTTTGGGCGGAGCCTAAATCCGTCGGGAGAAGGTTCCCATGGAGGGCCCCGGGTCAGCACCTACAGCACAGGACCAGGAGCAGAGAGGCACGGTAACTCCACGGACTATGCCAAGTGTGACTCTGCGTGCGACGGGAGCGATGGACGCTTGCTAGCCACGACCACGCGTAGCGGGGTCCGGGGCAGCGGATCGGCCACTCGTTGTGTCCCTGCCGTGGGACACCTTTATGCCATTTAAAAGCCGAGATGGCCCGGAAGATGCCGCCGGCCAGTTCAATCCCCAGCCGGGAAAGCCAAGCTTCAGTCACCCTTGGGCGTCGGGGCGCGCCGTGCCCACTTGTGACCCTCAGAGGGGCAGGACACGGCCCTCGCCGCGACACCACCGCCACCACCCGTCACCCAGCTGGCACCGAACGGGACAGCCCCGCTCCGGAGGGTGGCAAAGCCAGGGCGTTCCTCTCCCGCCGGGCCGGGGCGTGTGCCGGCGGGGAACGGGACACAGGCAGGCGCGCTCCCCCGGCCGGCCCGGGGCGCCACAGCCACGTGTGC
>VZRE01011746.1:2277-106041 GCA_013396775.1 Cephalopterus ornatus
TGAAGACCATGGTGAAGCAAGTTGTCCCCTTGCAGCTCATGGAGGACCAGCGGGGTGCAGAGACTTGACTGCACCCCATGGGAAACAAGAACTGACTACAACCCCCTTTCCTGTCTCCCTGCACTGCTGAGGGGAGAGGAGAGAGAATGGAAGGAGGGAGGGGTGGGGGGTGAAGGTGTTTTAAGACTGTTTTATTTCTCACTCTTTAGCTTTTATCCTGTTAGTAATAAATTTAGGTTTTACCCCACATTGAGTCTGTTTTGCCAATTAGTAAGTGACTTCTCCCAGCTCTTATCTCTATGCAAGAATCCTTAGCTGTTTTTTTTTTCCCTCTCTCTGTCCAGCTGCAGAGGGGAGTGAGAGACTGATTTTGGTGACTATTTGAAATCCAGCCAGAGTCAAACCACCACAGTGTGTAAGGGTCATATGAACACAGAGAGAGAAAAAAAGAAACCGATTGTTGAACTTAGTTCAGATTGTACATAAACATTTGAGATCTCTTAGGTTTAGGGTGGCAGGGGTGTAGGTGAAGATCCAAATTCCTAATGTGACACCCAGAGAGATCACGGTGTTAATAAATTCAGAGTTTAATTGGACAGAAAACAAAATACAGGAACATGAATGTACAATTCCCAGGAATTCCTGAGACAAAGGAGCGCCCCCACCTTCTCCCCCCCTAAACGGGGAGATGATGCCATTTAAAGAGACTTACAGCAAGATAGAAGTTTTTGAGAGTATTAGGAAAAAGAAATAGGGTGAAGTATGTGTGTGAGACAGACCAGGTTCACTTTCTCATGCGAATAAAGTGAGGATTACACCCGACGTTAACTTCTGTGGTGAGTGAAGTCAAGGTTCCTGGTGCTGGGCTCAGACCTGCTTGCTTTCCAATCCTTTCTTCTTTCCTTTTACTTCTCTCTTTCTCCCTCCTGGCCCCTTTTGCTATGTGCAAACTCCATATTTATATAAAAACTTACCCTGATCATTATGGAGTCTTGTCAGATTCACCTGTGCTAACAAAAGGGGCTCTTAACTTGCAAGCTCTGTTTGGGACAGTATCAGCAGACAATAAAAGATGATGCTGGTTTGATTCAGGAGAGTGGTATATGGCTTCTTCACCCAGGGGAAAAAAAAAAGGATGTTTCAGAGAGCCATTATCTGGGAAATTCTTTCCAATCTGGATCATCAAGACCTACCAGCTCTTCCCATCTCCTTCTAGGTACTGGCAGTTGTCCACAGATAACAGGATACAGTAGCATGCCTGAAAGGAGAATTGCACGATCATGCATTCCCATTCCAGGTCCCACCATTGGTATTGCCATTCTTGAGCTGACACAGAGAGCATCTAATGGATACAGAAGCATATGAGATTGACCTCTGATCAAGTCTGTCTACTCTTCTTTGTTGCTAACAGGTGCTGGCTGAGCATGGTCTTAGACATGGCCCTTGGATCTGACCTACAGTTTCAGCCAATGTGGCTGTGAGTCAGTAGATTGGGTGCAAGCCAGGAGCTCTGTGTTGTTGGTTTGTTTGCTTGTTTTTTTTTTTTTTTTCCTTTGGATGTACAGCAGAACCCAGCTTCTTCTAGTAGAGAAATAAGGACAAATTGAACCTAACTATGGCAAGTAGTAAGGAGTGAAACAGCCTCTTGAGGAGGAAGGTGCATTCTTGTCAATTTTAGTAAGAATGGGATGATGATGGGGAAGAGATTGTTATACGTCTGTTCCTCACAAGGATGACAGAAAGGAATTAGGGTTATGGAACAGAGTGTATGAATCCACTGTGTGAGTCTTGGAAAGGTGAGTGGCCCTGCTGACTAACAAATAGGTACAGCTGATGGCAGTCAGCCCAGAAAAGCTAATATTCAATTTAGAAGTTTCAGAGTTCTCCATGTTAGATGAGGAAAGCTTTGGGTAAAATAATCCTTGAGGTAAAGGGGGCTGTCAATCGAGAAAGGTCGACTTGAAACTTTTTTTATTCTTGGTTAACAGGAAATAGAGCCAATTTATGCAGACTAAAATGCAATCAAAATGGCCAGAGTAGTGAATAACGAGTATCTGATGACAGGAATAGTAGCAGCTCTTGACCTATGTAGCAATTATAGCAGCAGTTCTTGTTCTGCCTAACAGCTCCTGGGAAAGAGAGACCTTATGTGGGTGCAAGGACACAGGAACATGCAATAGACAGGGGAGTGTTCACAGCAGTGGATAAATTAAAATCTTCCTGCTGTGATATCTATAACTAGCCCTTGAAATGGATTATTCATTTGGGGATACATCATTAACCAATGAGAAGCATGAGATACCTAAGACTATATAGCTATTCTAGTTTGGTTTGAATTAAGGTAAAAAGCCTTTGTGAAGGCTGGAGATGATTAAGCAGAAGATACAGTTATCTCAGATTTTAGCCCTGCAGGAGAGACAGAGAGTTCCTGAACCCTGTGGCTAAAAACAGAGATGAGTTTTCTCTCAAGAGACATCACAACAAGTGACCTTAGAACAATTCCTCTGGGTGTTCCCAAGGGGAGTCTGGAAATGAGATTTTACAATTGGATGCTGGGCCTGGGAGTGGCAGCAGTACTGTCAGAAATTCAGCTGAAAGTGTACCTATGCACCAGACTACCAGAAGTCTCCAGACCCTAAGGCATTGCACTTGTAGAAGAGAAAATTTACACACTGAGACAGAATCATAGAACTCCTTTAAAAATCCAGGAAAATATCTGGAATTGCTCGATAACACAAATAGGCTTAATTGACAATAGATGGTGTAGAGAGTATAGATGTCTAAATGTTTATTTTACAAATTTCAATCATCCATTTAGGAAAGAAAAGAAAGTTTTCAGCAAGGAGTCTGTCTCATGTACAGACACAAGTTCAGTCTCTCATATTTGGGCAAACCCTCCTGTATTTATCTTCCAGCTGTTCTGGTTTTTATTCTGTATTCCATTTCTCAGAGAGGGCTTCATTCTCAATAAACTATCTGTGAAGCTATTCTTGGTTGTGGATACTCACCCCTATGTTTTTTCTCTTTGTGTTGGAATTCAGAAGAACTGGAAAAGTGCTTTTTGTGGGTTTGTTTTGGTTTTTTATTTTTAGCAAAAATCCATTTAGCTGAGTGATGCCTAAGGTATTAGGTTCTGGGCTAGGAGAAATATACAGTTGCTGAATCTGAGCTATCTTTCCTCCTCACTGTTGATCTGAAATGAAGGGCAATTCATAATGCTTTGTCTGGCTCTACAAAGTCAGGTCTTTGCATCTTCTTTGATACCTATGGAACAAAGACAATCGGAGAAAGCAAGGCAGAAGCCGTGCTGCTGGCTATGAGCTGTTGCCTGCAGCGTTTGACAGCAACCAGTGAGTGATACTTTTGTGTAGGGCTCTCTGTCTCAGTTGCAAAATAACCTTCCCAGGTCTGCATGCAGACCCTCCATCTAGTCTGAAAAGTTCAAGAGTGAGTGAGAAGCTGATTTTAATTGCATTATAATATGAACACGGGCGTAGTGATTCCTGTGGCATTGGATCATTAACTGAACACAACAACAAATTAATATAAATTGCTTATGAATACATGTAGGCAGGAAATTAGGAGTTACCTAAATTAGGTTTGAAACAGCCCAGCAATATACTGTTCTCAAATTTGTTCTGAACCCTGTGAAATTTGCCAAGGACTACCACAGACCCCGAAACATCTTGAAGGTTATGGATACACTTAATCTTGACTCTACATTAAAACACTAGGGTCTATTGTGCCTTTCATATCTCAGGAGTCATCCAGCCATTCTCCCTCCCTGGCAGCAGCTGTCAGCTTCAAGGTTTGCACAATTCAGTATAACACCTAGCCATTTGGTTTCTATCCCTATTCAGCTGAACCTCTAGGCTAATCATCCTTGAAATGCTGCTGACCTCAGATAAGGACATAGTAACCATAGCCTTGTTTCTGCCAGCACCTTTTTTCATCATAGCCATGTTGGTCATGGAGGACCTAATGTTTTTGTACTCCCTGGGAGTCCAATTCCTAATCCCAGTTTTACTTAATTCTAGCCAGACATCTGGCTAGAACACTTCTCTTATTATAAAGGCTCCTGACTGCTCCCTGGCCTAGATCAATCATGTGCTGGAAGTTTAGCTTTTCCCCTGTTGGTCCAAACACAAATCCTAGTCACAGTCCTGACCATAATTTGAATATCCTGATTTTGTAAGGAGGTTCCTAAATGTTCCTGGAGTACAATTATTATGACGTGACAGACTGATCTGTCCCAGAGTTAGTAGTCCCTTTTAGTGCTGTAAATCATCTTAGCTCTGTGTGCTGTGAATTATTCACTAGGAAGTTGAAGTCTTCCATTCCAGCCTTATAAAAGCCTAACCTCTCAGACTAACAATCTCATGTTTTCTTGGCTAGGATTAGGGCAAAAAGTATCAATATAAAAAATCAAGTATTCTCTGTTCTCTGATATGTATATCCCACAAACCCATAACAGATCTCCTTTTCCTCCTATCCCAAACCATTAGTTTCTGTTCAAGGCTAGAGTTGTAGCCATAGTCCATTTCCTGCCTCAAAAATAATCAAAAATCATTACTTTTGACCAACTCTGACCTTATACTACTTCTGTGGATTACACAGGATACTACAGCAAACAGTCCACATTAAAGCTGGTTTTCCAGACAGTTCTGTCTTGAGGTTCCTTCCAACTCAGAATGTGATTCTGGGTGATTTTGAGTAACCTGGATATGCTCTGTACATACCCGGGCATCCTACCTGCCTTGGGATCAGCTGTAAGTCAACATCTCTGTGACAGCAGGTCTTGCTTTATGCATTGTTAGTCTTCAAAAACTTGTCAATCTCTCTTCACATTCTTCCCACTTGCCCCCACCTCGTCTTAATTCTTTCCCCAGCCTTAACCTCCCACTAAAAAATCCAAACCAATTCTTATCTTTTATATTAATGTATCATGTCTTCTAAATCTGTAACTCTGAAAAAATTAACAAATGCATAAATAAAGATCATCCTGTTACCCAGAACGTGGAGACATGGAGTTCCAACAGACAAAATGAAAGTTGCTCTTTGGGAGAGGTTAAACGACTATGAAGTGAAGATCAGGAATAATCAATTTCCCAAAAAGGGAAATGTCATTGATAAAGTGTTATCAAATAGATCTGTTCTATTTAACATAGCCATAAATACTGTCAAAAAAAGGAGTGACTAGTGAGATAATTCAGTCTGATGATGAAGAATTATTTAAGGTAGTTATAAACATGACGGTCTAGAATCATAGAATGGTTTGGATTGGAAGGGACCTTAAACATCCTCTAGATCCAACCCCCCTGCCTCAAGCAGGAACACTTTCCACTAGACTGGGTTGCTCAAAGTCCCATCCAGCCTGGCCCGGAGCACTTCCAGGGATTGGGCAGGGAGAAGGAAAATGGCTGCACTGAGTGTGTGAGACTTTTGACTTCAGAGCTATGGATCAGTCCCCAGACATTTTTTCTCCACAGCAATGTAGGTTTCACCTTTGTACATGTATACATGTGCACACAACCTTCAGCATTTACAGAATGTAGATGTATATGTACACTTTTTAATTTTTTTTTTAAACAGGGAAAGATGTAGGTCTTTGTAGGGTGAAGGAAGGAGGAAACACAGCTATTGCATGAAGAGTAGGAAGGGACCTATCCAAGTGAGACACTTATTCCCTCCTGGGATCATGGTGGAAATTTGGTCTGCTCAGAGTGCTAGGATAGGGGGCATATGACCTCCCTCTGACTACGCCTGGGATGGACAGGAGCCAGTCTAACAGTTTAACAGTCAGGGTTAGGATAAAGTTTAGGGATATCAAAATCTGAAGAGATTGATTTGTTGGTGCATTTTGCAAGCTTTGCAGGGTTAAGATGGAGTCATGTTCTGGTAAGGTAAAGATAACTCTGGGATGTTGGTTTAAGATTAAGGTTATGTTTGGTATGGGGACAATATGGCATAAAACCTCATGTCTACTAAAATAGTGAGGTATCCTGATGGAGAGAGGGACATTAAAAAGAGTTGAGAAGAAATCAGAAAGGAAAATGAAGTTAAATGCTTTTAGATTTGCATATGTCACTTCAGCTCAATTTACATATTTCCTTAAAGCCGAATTATCACCATAAGTTTAGGGTACTTTCCAACTAACAGTCCTTCTGCACTTAAACAATCATCTGTAAATATAGATACAGGTGATATTCAAGCCACACAAAATATGCTGAATCTCTTCACTCTTGGCATGGCAGAATCTCTAGAATAATGCTTGTTTTGAAAAAAAAAAAAATCGAGTTTTTCCCGCATCCTTTACGGAAGAGAAAAACAAAGACAGGTTTGAAAGAATGAAGTAGAAGGCTTATTCGGTGTGGAGACTGAGACAAAGCTCAGGTAGCTCACTCTAGGGATGGATTTTGACTGTTCTACAATGCATGATGACTTTTTTACCCTTACTTTGCTTCCTCTGAGATAAAGAGCTGTGCAATTTTTTTTTTCTTCCCATGCCGAGTAGGATGATTACATTTCATCATACAATGAGATTCCACATTGCTGTAATTTGATTCTGTTGTAGTTTGTTTTTTAATCATATCCCTTTACCTTTCCTAAATCAATATCCAATCACTGTTGCTTCAGGTGAAAAATTTGCAATTCATTAAGGCTTGCCTGAAAGAAGGGCATGAGCTTTATCTCAATAATGTGCATGCCAAAGTTTAATCAGTCATTTAAATGTTTTTCATTGTTGTTTGCTTTTCGTACAATGGAAATATCATTTTGGAGTTGACAGAGAGCAAGGTGACAGGACTAAAACAAAAAACACATTTATAAACCACTTTTTGAAGGGCTTCCTATCTCCACATCATTTTCCCATTCTTGAGAAGGTTAATCTTACTGGTGTTAAATTAGCAATCACCAACACATGTTTTTATTTGTGGAGTGAACCTGTCTTTTTCAGTTCTTGTGTAACAGAATCTTTCAATATTCTGAAGTGTCACAACTGTTAAAATAGTGATGTTTGCCTTTATCCCCATCTGTTTTCTGTGCATAAACTGATGTCTTCAGCTGTCCAATGGGAGAATGATATTTTCCTTGAAAAAGAACGTGGAGCCAGTACCTTTTAAGTAGTACACAGGCAAGGGATGGGTGGCAACGGACACAAGCTGCATTAAGGAAAATGTTAATTAGACACTGGGGAAAAAAAAATCATACGTGATCAGATATTCGAGGAGGTTGCCTCAAGAATTTGTAGAAGGTGCTTGAAAATACTCTGAACTCAATTGGATAAGGCCCTGAGCTACCTTATCTGCTTTTGAAATTGCCTTTTTCATGTGGCAAATTTTGATACAGCAGTGGAACCCAAGTTAACAACAGAGATGATTCACATCTTTTGGGCATTTTCTACAAAGTTTAGTTCAATCTTCTAAAAGACAAGAAAAATGAGGGGACTGGAGGTTTTGACTGTGGCATCTGAGGCCATTTCACATACATATGTTCGCACCAATAAAATTATAAGGCTTCAGGGATATAAATTATAAAAATACAAAATTATGTGCATTGCTATACATTTTCATTTAAATCTGAGAATAATTGGAAAAATGAAGCAAGGCAGAAATAACATAATAATGAGTTTATCACTCTACACTATAAATTCTTGAAGCATAACCTAATGTATAAGCAATTACAACCTTCGGGGAGAGGAAATAGGGCACCCAAGGCTCTTTTGCCCTTGTCTGGTTTTGTGGTTTGGCAGTGAGGAGAAGTTGTAGAAAGAAAATCTTGTAAGCTGAGTCCATGCATTTATTTTAGTTTTATGCAAGGCATTTAGTAATGGCAAAATGTCCTTGAGGTTAGGAAGAGGGCTTTTTGTTTGGCACAGCCAAGTTTCTGCCTTCCAATTTTGTTATGATTTGCTCTTTGCAATTAATAATAAAGCAGTTTGAAAAGAATTGAGGGAAAGCAATGAGACTAGAGAGACTAAGTTATTAACTCAACGTTATTTTTTCCCCTTATAAGCAGCAAATATAACCCAGAGCACACAGGTACCATTAAGATTATCCCACAGACCACTTTCTATTCCTTTCTACTGTAGATTTACTCTCATATAACTTCCTTGAGTTCAAATGATTTCAAAATGCAAAACACTGCAGAAAAGTGGTACTAGGATGACCAAGGAATGGAAAGTCAATCTTTCCAGAACAAGTTAAAAGAAACAGGCTTATTTAGTCTAGCAAGAGAAGGTCTGATTGCATAGTAGAAACATATAAAGGGTAAATGCTAGGAAACAACTGTTAGAAGAGAATGGTATAAGGTGAGCCAGATGTATTTATAAAGCTAGGTTGGACACTAGAAGAAGGTTCCTATCCTTCAGAAGGGCATGGGTTTTGGATGCATTTGATGAAGGTGAAATAGCTTGACTGACTCTGTTAGGAGGCACTGGCCTTGATTCAAGAGATTCTGCTAACCCATATCCAGGGAAATTACAGAAGGATATGAAGCAGTGTGTGACTTTCCTTACCTCTCTCCAGAATCTTTTGCAGTTTAAAGAGGTTAAAATCTCTCTGTATGAGAGATTTTTCCTGCCTTTGATACACCAATGATTATCTGTTTTATGGGGAATATGATTTAAGCAGTAAAATGCCATTCACTGCAGGGGATACAAAATGCAAAATTGTATTTTGTTTTGGCAGAAAGCTTTTCAGTATGTTCATTTGCCTAGATGAGTCATTATCTTTAGGCCTAAAATAATTTCCAATTTTTTTCCTCAGAAAATTCCAAGTTTCTTTTAAACTGTCTTACAACATAGTGAGAATTCTATTTGTCAGTCTCTCTAAGACTGAGCTTGTATAAGTTTCTAAGCTTAAATTTTTTTTATTATCCTCTTTTCCTTCTTACCTCCTTGCCCTTCAATAGGGAAATATATTTTCCATGGGTGTACTAGTAGCATCACTTACTACTTTTAAGCTGGTTTTGAATCACTGATTTTGGTCATATCACTGTTTGTCTTATAGTAGTAGCTTTTCCTAGACTGTAACTTGCTATCTTTTGAGTAACTTCTTTGTCTCCTGGGATGCAAGTGTGCATTTGTGATCTTTGGGTTGAAAACCTCTCATGAACTTGGGCTTTCTTTTGCTTTCTAGTCCTTAACTAAGCATATTGACATATTGTTAGTAGGGATGATAACTTCCTGCCATGATAGCTTCCTATCATGATTGCTGTTCCTGTGGAACAGCTGGCAACAGCACTGATTCTGCTGTTACATTTATTTATGAGGTATCACAATAGATAGAATCATCACTTTGTTCACTGAAATCTTCATAAACTAGGAAGAATCGATCTCTTCCCATGCAGAGAAACTGTACTATTCCCATTCTGATTCAAAGTGATGCTCAGAAATAGGTAGGGGTGACCTCAAAAGTTTGGAGAAAATTACTAGGTAAATGTGGTAGGTTTTTTAAAGGACTTCAGGAGTAAATTAAACGTATCAGGGCAGATTCTCAGCTGATGTAAATTAATCTCAAACTCTACTGAAGTGAGTATAGCAAAAGCAGTTTAACCAACTGACAGTTCCTCAGGTTATGCATTTCTTTCTTGTTTTGTTGCTGATTTTGAAATGAGAGGACTCCAAGTGAACTTTTTGACCAAATTATGCTGTTGAGGGTCAGAGCAGGTCACAGATAAAATAAGTACAAATCAACTCCAAGCTCTTTCCACATGAGTTATACCCTCATCATGGCTTCATGCACTCCGAGAACTTGATTCCCTGCAGCCTCTCTCCTTGCTTCTGCCTGACCCCGATCTCGAATTAAATTGTTATCAGAATCACTGTAGCATATATTGTATTATTGTGTGTATCAAATAAAAGTTGGAAACTTGGCATATTCAGGACTACGACTCATCTCAGCTACCAGAGAGCACTTTCAGAGAGCAGTTCATCCAGTGAAAGCACCAGCATCTCCAAAATGCTCCTACTAGCAGGACTGGAACTTAATATTAATAAATCAATGAAGTATTAAGACAACATATGATGTAACTGCTCAGTCTGCAAGTCAGTTAACTCCTACTAACTGTCCTGATCGGATTTCCTGATGGGTAATGCTGTGCTTTGTCAGACAACTGCCATCCTCATTGCTGTTCACATAGCATTGTGGGTTTTGTGGCACACTTTGTTATGTTCGAAATTTAAAGATTTTTTTTTTCCTTGGGAAAAAACCAAAATGGTTTTTCTCTTTGCTGTCTGAAAAACATATAAAACATTTTAATGTTTAATAATTAATGTGTAATGATGCTGCAAATTTAAGTCTTAATGATACAAAGTAAGGTAAAACTGTTCTATTTGCCAAAAGAGGAGTGGGTTTTGCATAAGTAAAATTAGCTTCTAGAAAAAATTTTTTTGAAGCGAGTTCATACTTTAATGTTTACTTTCATGTAAATAGTTTATAAAACTTAAATACCTACCTGAGTCAGTGTGAGTAATGTTTCAGTGTAGATTATTTCCTATGTTTGCAGCAGGCAGAGTCTGAACCTCGAGTGTGTGGTGAACTACTTCCTTCTGGTATTTGCGTTTTGTAGCAGCAGGACATTGCTATGTACAGACTCCACAACAGGTAAAGCCAAAATATCGTTCAGGAACATGTCACAACATGATTTCACCAGGTCCTGCTGAATTTTTGAAGGAAAGATGATGAAATGCCCAGTTGGTCCTTAAAGGACCAAGCCACTCTATGCCACATCTCCTTTCCTTGATCACACCCACATGAAAGGTTTGTTCAACAGCTTAATGAAGTTAAACATTTTTAATTTTTATCTAAAATTTAATGATGGGTTTTGCCCCAGGGATAGAGAGTCCACATGTGTGTGTGCATGCTCATTGTCTACTGGGTCTGATAGCAGAACAGGGCTGCCCTAGTTCCCCTTCCCCTCAAGCAGAGAAGTTACTCTGTAAAACTGTAAACTCTGTAAAAATCAGACATTTTTTATTGTAAGATTAAATTAAAAATTAGCTAGTCAGTGTGATCTCTTTTTTAAATAATGTATATATTTACCTTAATTTCTATTTTAAATACTCTTCTATTAGAGTATACTCTTCTATTAGAAGAGTTTATTCTCTGTATTAGAGTGCTCTTTTGTTAGAGTAACAGTGGGAAGCTATGCAGCATAACCACCCAATAATAGGTATTAATTATTCTGTAAATTAAATCTATGAGCAGGAGTATTGTTGCATGCATGTGCTAAGAATATGATAAGAAATTAAAACTTCATGTGATAAGAAATTAAAACTTCATGTTGTACAGTGAAGTAAGGCTCTTTTTATTCCACTATAAATCCCTTCTTTGTATTTACTTCGGTTTGGTTTTACTTTAGAAGAGATTAATTGTATACATATGATTTCTTTTAATGTATTCTAGATTAATATTAGTAAATTGATACAGTGATGGTGCAAGCATTCATTTTGCACAAGTTAGATTTTATTTGACATCAATGAAAGAAAAATTTCTTTATTCTTTCTCTGTAATTATACTGATTACACTATTCTATTTTTCCTGTATTGTGAGCATTTAAATACTTGTTTCAACTTTTGAAAATGCAAGGCTTAATGAAATATTTTAATACAATTTGGTCTAGTTCTTGCTGAATGGAAAAGATCGAAAGTGTAGAACAAACCCATATTTTTCCTTTGACTTCTTAGTAATTAGTCTTTGGCTTCTTTTTGAAATGCCAATGTTCTGCCACTTTGCTCTTAGAATTTAACAACATTTTCTGTCCTTTACAAAAAAATTGCCAATTAAGCCAGACCTAGTTTCTTAATAATTTTGGCATTTTAGAAATATTCAGGAATAATTTCACATGCTTTTTTACTTTGTGAACCATGAAATTTAAACTACGACAGCACAGGTTTTCTTCTGTTGCCACTTAAATATACTTGTACTTTATGTTGAAGTCAAGAGGATGTCTGCATGAGGACTGAGAAGTGAAAGTTGTGTGATTTACACTAGTGGAAGGGTTTGTATTCTGAAGTGACTAAAGAAATTGGAGGTCAAGCTGAAATCTGGAATTATAGGAGAAATGGAGCACAAAAAGCTAGCTTGCTCCTACTGCATGGACTATTTGAGGAAAACCACGTGTCTCCAAATATCTAAAAAGCAAAAAATCTCAAATTCTATTTCTTTGAACTTGTTTTTCCTTGGATATTTAGACACAAACTCACTTCCCAAAGCAGTATGAAGCAAAATCAAATTGAGTGGGAGTAGATTGAGCAACCGGAAGTATGAAATTTGCTTTGCGATATGGTATCCTCACAGGAGCGCTCCTACCTTGGGCTATGGACGCTGTAAATTTGCCTAGTAGTGCCAGCTGCCTGATACAGTCCCCTGGTATCTCTTGTGGAGATCTCCCATGTTGCTTGCAATCTCTCTGATGGCTTAGGACCTCAGCTTAGGCTTCATTACGTGCTCTGACACAAGAGGGATAACAGCTGAACCATGCTTAGATCAATGCTGATCAATGCTGGCATTAATACACTGGTACTTCTCACAAAAAAGTTCTATTTTCTGTGATGTGTTCTGACTCACTACAGTTAATGGCCTTTCCTGAGAAATGCAGCAGTAGTCACTGAGAAATGAGGCGAGGATTCAGAGATGAACCAGAGGAGAGCTGACTGGCTGTGCTTTGAAGCTTTTTTAGTATTTACATATCTATACATGTAGACAGCCTGGCTTCAACTGCCACTACTGTATTTATTTTTAAAACTCTCCTGTACAACTGGATCTCTGTCTTTCAGTAGAGAGAGGGTGTTCTGGCCTAACCCTGTGGTAGATCACACAATGATTTGCTTAACCCCGTGGTAGACCAGAGGCTTGAACTTACCCCTCATGAACACGAGGACATGCTCTGACCAAAGAGCTTCTGTTCCTCCTAGTCAGGCTCACAGCTTTAGAGTAAATGGGTGGTTTTACTTCATTGTTTTCTGATGCTGGTTTCTACATGTGCTGGATAATTCCCTCATGTGATTTGGAACAATGTGTTTATTGTTCCAGATGAGACTGGCTCTCCAGGGAGTTCATCTGTGCGGCAGACATCGATGTCCTTTGCTCAAAGTTGGAGCCAGAGGCAGTGGAGAAGTCGCTATAATAACTATGTCCCACTGGAGGGCTCCCCAGCACTTTCAGTAATCCTCTTTAATAGCTATCCCACTTTTAGGGCTGTCTCTTCCCTGCAGTGCAGTGCAGAGCTGCTGCCCTGCAGCAGGAGAAATGGGCTTAGAGATGTGGTGTGGAAGTGTGTGTGCCAGACTTGTTCCTGCACTCTCCTGTATTTTTAATCAGTGCCCTCAGTATTGCTATCAAGAAAATGATGTGCTAAATACACCTCAGAATTTATTATTACTCACTGTATTTTGAATTTTCTGTTGATTTCTGAGTGAGGTTGGCTAAAAATCTTCACTGCTTCTTAACTGATTACAGCTTTAGAATCATGATGACAATTATTCTGGAATTGTTCCCTTTATTGTACTTCAATTTTTAATAGATGCCTTCAATAGAATCCAACTACTTAGAAGTACTCTAAAGGGAAAGTGACTACACTTCAAGCTGGCTGCTTTGCTCTTTCATGGTCATTTTGCTTTTAATTATTTTAGAGTTAAAATAAAATAGTTCAATTTAATTAATGAATAATTTTAATTTTCTGTTGAGATTTCAGATGTTGACTCTTGAGGAGTCGAGTGCTTTAGAAACACTAACTAGAAAACTCAAGTGATTTTACAGGAAAGTGTATGAAAGCAAATTAGTTGTTTGTTTTGTGTGTAGCAATGCAATGGGTTTCTACAGCCCTCCATTTCATCTGATGTGAGTTAGATGTGACAGGACATGTTGGAAAAATAATCAGTAATTATAAATGAACTTTTGTGACTATTGTAATTTTTCAGCTGCTCTTAAAAACTGTTAATTATTGGCAATTTAATTTCTTTACAAATTCGTTATTTTCAGACTGGATTTTTCACTAGCTTGCCTTGAAATTTGTCTAATGAACCTAGTTACTTTTGAACTCATGATTGTCTTTGTCCTGCATCAGTTGTGTTGTGTTTCAGAAGTCTCATATTTTAAGTTGGATGCAAATACTAACTTCTTCAAGAAAGTTCATTTACTTGGTGTAATATGTTAGTTGTCTTTGTTTTTGTCTTTTAGATTTCAGTAATCACCTAAGCCCATTCTTACTGACTGTCAGCTGATGAACAAGGACTTAAGGGGCTGTTGATTCTGTGTCACGATTCTTTCCTTTTCCACGATTCTTTGCTTTGAAATGCATCTTTTTAACCACAGTGGCAATTTCTTCTAAACCATGAATGGTACATCTTGTTTTTACTCCCCAAAGTAACTTTCTGTAGCCTTTTCCTTTCCCCAGCCCACTGCAAATGTTGAGGCTTCTTCTGGGATTTAGAAAGAATTGCCCTTTTTAACTGTTACTTGGGAGGCACTTAAAATCATAATTAAAAAATTTCTACTTGTACCAGGAATTGCTCAGCAGTGAGGAAAATTATTATTGGTGAAACTTTCCTATTCTGCCAAGTTGTTAACCAAAGGAAATCTTGTGAGTTCACGTGAATGAATTTTCCTTCATCTTTCTTAATGCTCTACTGATATTATTTACTTCCAATTTGTCCTGACAAAGGAAAATATGTACAGCAAAGTACAGTAAAGCTATCAAAATGTTTAATATTCTTCACTTAAAGAGACAGCAGCATAGATAACTATTCTTAATTATTCTGAGCATGGAGATATTAAGATTATATATTAAATAGAAGGCAATTGTAGCACAGTGGCTTGTCTGATGGGTATCATGCGAGAGGTTAGAGCACTTTTTTGTTTTGTATATCCTATGTGCTTTGTAATTTCTGTTTCATCCTAATAGTCTGATAGAACTGCAACAGCTCATACTGACTCTTTTAAGAGTTGGAGAAGAGTACCTGTGTTGTCTGGGAGCTCTGCTAAAATTCATATGGCAATCAAAGTACCAGGATTCCTTTCCATTAGAGACATTGTGGTGTCAGTGAAGTGTAACATACAAACCCATAATGAGCAGAATGTACGGTTTATAGTTTCTAAGCTGCACAAAACATTAGCTTTATAAATATATTTTAAAAGACCCACTAGCAAACATTTAAAAATAATTGCAAATTCTTTAGTGATGTAGACACATAAATGAAGGAATTCTGCTGAGGCAATTATAGTGTCTCCTGCTGCTCTGCCAAAATTACTGCATGATACATGAGACTTTACAGTGTTTGTGGATCTCTGCAGTAACTAAAGATTTAAGGTTTAGAACTTGGAGGTGAGCTGAAAATATGTTGTAAATAACTGCACAGGTTTCAAATCTAATAGGATGACTATGGTGCTCTAATATTGCTGCACTTGTCCAAGAGGATTTGCCACTCTATATAAAAGCTTTGGGATGGCTTGTCTTTGTGAGTACTGCAGGAATGGACTGTAATCAAAATATTCAGGTGAATGCTTCTTAAGGTGCTTATGGACTAAAGATGTACTTTTCAGAGCTTAGATGATTCCTTGTATCTCCCCAACAGTTGATGATGCCACTTAATTTACAGAGCAAAGTGGGGAGTAAGTCTTCCATGTTAGAAGGTAGCCTTGCTTCCTCTTTTATTTTCTCTAAACGAATTAATTTTTTGCCTATTGTCTCTGAAGATCTCACGACACCATTCTGTAGAAGGACAGCAGGATACCTTCTCTGGGGTCACATTGACAGTGGACAGCACAGCCAGAAACTGAACTTGGCATCCTTGTTCCCAGCCCTGTGTTACATTCTTTTTCTTGCTGGCAAGATTACCTTGTATATACATAAGAAATCCTGGTAAGCTATTTAAATCCAGTTATCTATGACTTTTAAGCTTACATTTACTTCTCTGACATTAAGAAGGTATTTAGAAATTTGCACTATTTTTTAAGGCTGCTTGTGCTTTATATGTATGTTTCTCAATTTTTATTTTTGAATAAACCTAATTCTAATCAACATTTCCATATTTTCTAGATATCACTCAGATGATATGAGTATTGGAAGAGTTTCTCTGCAAAAGTGAAATATGGATTTTATTTGAAATTTTTCTTCAAATGTCATTAAAAATTAAGGAAAACATGCATCTGTGTTTATCAGATATTTATTACTCATCTTTTAATAAGAGAGTTAATTAAAAAAATTCAGAGAATTATTATCTTCAGGTATACCTAAGTGATGCTTGAATCGTGACTCTTATTTTTGGAGGTGCTTCATAGATCCTGGTGATCTCATTCATATCAGTTATGATAGGTGAACCAAAGTGTGACCCTATCCAAAGCTTATGGGTATTAGGATCTCTGTTTACAGCTTAGGACCATCGATTTTACCTAGATTGTCGCTGCTTCAGAGGACATATAAATAGATACTTGGATGTGTTCAAAGTGTACTGAAGCCAACCTGTGTGTGCAGTCAGAGTCTGACCATGTGGATGCAGATGTCAAAGTACTCTTGCTCCTACCCTGTAATTCTGAGCTGGGGATGAAAGAAAATGACTGTGATGGATGAATGACCATATTTCTCTGAGTAGATTTTGTCTTGTTCACTGGCATTTTAGCTCTTAATAGTTCTGATACTTTAAGAAAAAAAAATTTGTTCTTAATAGTGTTTCATTTTATAGGAAGACATGATTACATCTCTATTTATTTTTTGACATTGTTAAAGCAGAGAGTTGGTCCAGCTGTGAATCTATCAGCTGTAAACAATGTTTTTTGCCTTTGGCCAAATTTTAGTCTCCTAATGTTTCACTCTGCCTGGAGTGAATCACTGTGACCAACAAATCCCTGAAAATAGGAACATAAAATGGAAAAGCTGACAAGACCCTTAACAATAGCAGAGCCATGGGCTTTGGCATAAACAACATAATAACAGAGTGGATTTGATGGTCATCCTGAAATTTCACTCTTTTGTTGCATTTCTTGTCTGATTGCCTGCATGACTATTTCACAGCAATACTTCCTGGCATATTCCAAAAGCTACAATTATTCATCTACAGCATCTACATCCTGCCATAGCCCAGCAATAAAATGTACATTGGGATGTTAACTGCTCTTTCTCTTAATACAGAGTAAATATAGAAAAACAAAGCTGGCTATGGGATGAGGTAGTAGTTAAATTAAGCCTTAGCAGCTAGTTCTCTGGTTGTGATATGTTGGGATATTGAGTCTTGTCAGCATGGGGTGCTGTGACAGTGCCTAGCTGTGTGCTAATGAGTCACAGTGTGAAGTTTAAAAGGAGAGCACAATCCCCTTTCTTCTCCTTCTCATTGACTTCATGTTATATTTGAAATGAAAAGACATTGGACTAGATGCATATGTAACTAGTCAAAGACAGTCTGAGCTTCTGTGTTGTGATGGGTTTACCTTGGCTGGACACCAGGGACCCACCAAGTCACTGTATCACTCCCCTCCTCAGGACAGGGCCAGAAACTAAGACTGTGACAAACCTTGTGGGTCGAGATAGAGGCAGATTACTAAAGCAAAAGCAAAGGTCATGTGCATGCAAGCAGAGCAGAAAAAACCCCAAAAGCTTTTATTCCCTACTTCCCATCAGCAGGTGATGTCTGGCCACTTCCCAGGAAGCAGGGCTGTAGCAAGTGTACTGGTTGCTCCAGAAGGCAAACACCATAAATAATGAATGAATAACAAATAACGAATGCTTCCCTCTTCCCCCCTTCCCCCTCCTTTCTCTTAGTTTGTTTTATCTGTCATATGGTATGGAATACTCCTGTGGTCAGTTTGGGTCAGCTGTCCTGGCTATGTGCCCTCCCAAGACCTTGCCCACCTTCATCCTACTGTTGGAGGAGCAGAATGTTGAGAGACAGTGCTGATGCTGTGCCAGCTCTTCTCAGCAGTAGCCAAAACACTGGTAAGTTACCAATACCTTTCTAGCTACTGGTACAAAGCCCAGCACTGTGAGGGCGGCTGTGGGGAAAGTTAACTTCATCTCAGCCAGACCCAATACACCTGTACAACACATTGTGCAAGCAACACCCCTAAGAAGCTCTTTGGAAGGAAACAAAGATGCAAAACACAAGGAAGTTGTTTTGCATTTAGCTGTCATCTTCTGGTCTATGAAAAGCCTCTCCTTACTTCTCTACTTCTTTCCCTCTAGATCAAGGGCTCTGAAACAATTTTTTTCCTATCTCAGCTGCTTGAGTTAAGGGGAGGGTAATAATTTGATTGTGGCTTTTCTTTCTGTAGATTTGTAGTAGTTCCACTGCTATTGCCTTTCTCCTAGTTGGAAACACATTAATTAAAGCACTCAAGGAAAGTCCAGTCCTATGTAATTAGCTCATGTAAGTATGACTATTAAGATCAGTGTCCCTGTGGAACAGCATGGCAGTTCCTGTTGCCCTTCAAAAGAGAGTAGGTCTCTGTTTTGCCCCAGCACTAAGTAAGGGTAGCAACTCTGAATAAAGATACAAGGTTTTACTCGTGGGTCCCAATTTAGGCATTGTACTCAGCTCAGGAGCCAGGAATAATTCATAAATATTTGACTGGCAAGCTATTAGGGTAAACTTTAGATAAATGCTTTTGGTGCTTTGTTTTGTGCTACTAATGCAATGAAGCCACAAAAGACAGTTTGAAACCTGTAGTGCTAACATAGTTCCTAATTTTTATTTATGTGCCAGAGGCTAAATGATTGCATTTTGTTATCTGATAGTTAATGAGCTCTTCAGTCCTTTGTAGGATGTGTGGAGGGAAAAAATCAGATTCCTGGAGATAAGGATGGGAGAGTAGGAAAAGAAGACTATTCTTAGACTGGATTTTCTCCATTAATTCTTTTCCTTTATTCATGTCCTCAAAGTTACTGTGCTAAGATCCAGACTTGAGGAGATTCAGGTCATACTTAATTGCATTAAACGTAGACTTATTAATAGAATTTCCTGTTTTCAATAACATGCTCTCATACTTCACCTGTCCTTGACTGAGTAAGATACAAAAAAGCCCCATCTGCAGTTGTTGTGAGGTTACAATTCAGTAGGTAATCCAATTATATGCTTTTCTGAAGCTAGGTCAAGATCACACACAAAATTGTATTGATTACATTTTAATGCCAGCACTGTCATGGCAGCAGAAGGGCAAAACAAACACCAGTCAGCTGCCACAGAGCAGGTGGGTTGCCATGCGACATATTTCAGTGCTGTGAAGTAGCTCCAGGTAGTTTCAGTGGATAGGAAGTTATTTAATGTGTGATGCCTCTGAAAGGTAACGACTTAAACATTGCCTAAACTTGTTGCCGCTATGGTTAGCTTTTATCTCTCCTAGTGTTCTGTCCCAAAGCTGTGCACTTCATTGCAGAATTCTGATGAATGTTGCAATTTGCTCATGCTGGGAGAATCCCAAAGGTTGAGATGCAAAAAACCCCTCTATCTTTTATGCTAAAGCTGCAGTGAAATTTCAGCGTTAAAGTGCAAGCTTGTAATCCATTCATTTTCTGCCTGATGTGAAAGGGTATGGTTTTCTGGACAGTGCCTAAATTTCAAAAATGCCCAGAAATGTCTTGGTTTTCATGCTGATACCTACCACTTGCCAAAGGAGGACTAGATTCCAGGCACTTAACTTTCCGCTTATCTTCCCCCTTTTAAAGTGTTGCAGAACAGAAGCAGGAGAAGGTGTTAATGATGTGAGAGTATTCACAGTTAACCCAAAAATCCCTCCTTCATTTGATGGGGTTCATATTTGCATCTTCCACAAATTGCCTTATCTATTAGGCAATAGTCCATCTGAAGAGGCAATATTTCCTCTTCTACTGTTGAAAGCTAGATGATGTGCAGGAAAAAAATCAGGGCTCTTCTAATCTATCTGTCTGCTCTTACTTCAACCTCCCACCTCAAAGTCGCATCTCCTCTTTTTTTTTCTAATCCTTTTTGTCACTCAGTTTTGTGCTCTACCCTCCAAATGACACAGTGCACTTCAGGACATTATGTGAGCAGAGTGCCAAGGAAAGAGCTGTGGTTGGAAGCAATGATTCTCAAGCTATAATTCTGGGAGTATCAAAGTTCTCTAAAGGCTTTTCTGAACGTATGTGAACAAAATGTCTTAAGAATTGAAAAAGAATAAAAATAGTGACTGAGGGTGCTAGGAAGGAACTCTATGATTTTCTCTGATTAAGTCGTCTGCAGAATGAAACGTTGACAGATTTGCTGGGCTGAAAGAAAAGCTGTGTTCCTGTATGCATTCCTTTCTGGAATTACAGAGCCATGGTGTATGTTGCTGGAAACTATCATCTATGATCTAACAATGAATGCAGCTACTCCATGGATGTAATCTTCTATCCACAATGTCTGGAAAAGAGTATTAAAACTGGAAAAGTTTTGTTAGTTGCCTGTGGAAAAGACAGTGCTATGTGATTCTTTATTGCAATTTCATAGACAACTATAGTATATTAAAATTTCCACTGTGGTGATGAAAGTGATTTAGGATTTTTCTGGGAAACAATTAGAATTTTACTGGTTTAATAGTTGAAGATTCACTTGCTCGCTTTAAAAAAATTGTCTCACAATTCAGCTTCACGGAGGAACTTTTGATAGACTCTTTCCATAAGGTAAGGTATATGCACATGTAAGTGTGTGAATACATATACATATACACACATAAGTGTGTTTTTTCTAAATATCATCTCCATATATGTATGTAATTATACACAAACACTTACATATAGAGGTGTGTGTTTTCCCCTTTCATATTGTGGTCAGTTGTCCTGAAAAAATTATTTTGCAAATCTTTTAATGAGATAAAATTAAACTTGTTGAAGCTGTAAAAATTTAAAACAGAAATTAGAATTTATTTACTATTTGAGAAACATCATTGCTTTCAAGTACTCAGAGGCTTGACCTTTATCACCTCAAAATAAAGAGATATTTTGATATTTACTGTACATATTAGTAATACAGCATTTGGTAAGCTTGTATTTGAGGACTGTATGTGAACTATTATGATTTAATCTTAAAATTCTGGTAGGAAATAATTTTCCCTAATGTTAGTTTTTAGTAACTTTTAAAAAATCTTGTTCTCTATTATTGCTATACCTACCTGTAGATGCTGAAAGATCCTTTGGAATTGCAAGCTGCTCAGGATCAAGAGCCAAGTATGTGTTTGATGAACTTCATGTGACAGACTTGAAGAATGATATTCTAGGAGGGCTCAGATGATGGAATAAGGAAGCTTTATCTCTCTCTTTAATACTATGCAGTATGATACATGCTCAGAAAGTACAGCTTTTAGGAAAAGAAAAAAAAAAGAAAACTAGAGATTGAGCAGTAATAATTTCTGATCATGATGCATCTCTCTCTTTCCATTTGAAACTAAATGGCCTCATTTTCCTGAGTATCTGGTGTAAATGGTTCAGGTATCTGTGAGTATGAAATCTCCCTCCTCCTGGTTGCTTTGCAGAATGAAGTTTGGTTATTATCTGTCTAGTGTATTCCATCTCATGGTTTAAGGAGAGATAAAGACAGAGGCTGTGAAGTTAATCGCTGCAATCTCCTCTAGAGAAATAGCCTGGGAAGTGGTGGTCTCTGCTACATGTCTGAAAACAGAAACAAATCTGTGCACTGGAGAAAGGAAGAGATTAAATCTGAACGGGGTTTAAAAAAATGAGGCTGTTTGCCAAAAAAAGTCCTGATGACAGCAAGGGGGATCCAGATAAAAACCTTTTGTTACTCTCTGCTGTGGCTGTTAGCTATCTTTCTTTGCTATCACTTGAAGGTAATCACTTAGAGTCTTATAGATTAAAGTAAAAGTCTTACGTCAAAATCCAGCAGTTTTACTGAGAAATGAATTGGGAAGCAGAACTAAGTAGTGAGTTCACTCAAACCAGACTGCAGTAGTATGTACTGCCTGGAGATTCAGACTAGCCTCATGTTTTTAGGTAAATGAAGTTCTATTTGGAAAGGCCCACATACTCTTCTTTCTGGGACAAAATCTTGTTCTTGTCCATTGCACCATTTGGGTATAAAGAAGTAGCTCTAGGTAAAGCAACCTATTAAACAGGTGTTTCAGTTCAATTACACGTGATGTTCACAAGAGGATGGTCAATGATTATTTCACATTTTCAAGATAGTTTCTACAAAAAGATGGGAAGATTATGATCCGCTACAGACAGTATCTCCCAGTTTCTCTGTGACTAATGCAAATATTCAATCCTCATGACTGTATGTTGAAGCATCTGTAGTTAGACCTCAGCGGGGAAATTGTTTAACTCTTTGCATTAGATATTTTAATACATTCTTTGGAGAGACCATCTCATCTATCTCATGAAGGGTTGGTAACATTAATATAAACATTTGTGTGTAGGCAAATCCAAAACATTTTTTTTTAACTTGCTGATAGTAGTTACTGTATTATATTAGGCTTCAGGTTTCTTTGAAAAAAGTAATTGAATATATGTCACCTACATAAGAGGAAGTTACGTAAGCCTTAGGAAACGTTATCCTTTACTTTACAATTGTGTGTTACTGTCCACAGGGCTAATAGGATCCATCATGGGATTCAGGTGGAAGAGCATTTTGATGTTTGTGTAAAACTTATCATGGGATATTTTAAGGGAATTGTGGCAATTTGTGAGATTGACACATGGATTGAGGTGGAATGCTGTGGGAAAACAGAAGAAGGGCTTAAAGGATCTTGTTGAGTGTATTCAATTTGCTCATCAGTACACTTGTCTGACTGAACCTTGTGCTAATTATCACAGTTAATTATCACAGTCATATCTTCTTATGAAACCCTGTTTTTACTGTCTGTGTGGGTGAACTCTCCATCCATCCTGTGTGTGTGTGTGTGTAAATATGAATTAATTTAAAACTGGACCAGCCAGTGAGTAGGAGAAGAGATGTTAGTACCACCAGCTGGAGTGGAACCATGGACTTCCAGAGGCCTAAAGGTCTGTATGCCCACAGCTGGGGAGACCAGAGGATCAGGGACCAGCTACTGGATAGACTGAGTATCTAGGCCAGCTGCTGGAGGGATCAATATTGCACCTGCACATATAACAGATGTACATATTTATATCTGCATGTATGGTCACCTATGGTGTTACATTCTACTAACAGGCTTCCACCTTGATCAACTGAAGAGGACAAACAAGGATCAGGCTGCCTGTTCGTGTGAGAGCTGTGTGTTTACTGTCAGTGTTGTTCTGTGTGATGTGTGTGAATATGGATATATCTCTACATGTATGCTACATAAGATGCATTTGGGCTTACTGGGAATGACTGCTCAACCTCAGTGCTGGCTGGAGATGGGGACATAGAGAACAGCAAGCTTGCATCTATCAGGCTATGGGGTTTGACAGCTTATAAGAGAGTACTCCAGTCTGAGCAAGCAAGACTCTTTTTCAATTAAAAAAAGAAAAAGCTTATGTGCAAGGATCTATTACTGCCAAGCAGGTTTAAATCTCCTGCTTGTAGAAGGTGGTTTTTTCATATATCCACTAACGTTTCCCTATAATCCTTAGAGATTTTCCTTAAGATTGCCTGACAAGCTATTTTCATAGAATAAGGAGACTTTGAAACGAGCTGACAAGCAGAAGAATCACAAATCATAAAACATAAAGAATAGGGGGACTCACTTTATTAAGCTGCCCTTTTGTTTTTAAACAACAGAACAAGCAAAACTTCTGCTTCTTTATGTGTAATATTATAGCAACGATCACTTTGCTATAACAAATTATTACTGCAGTTGAAGAAATGACTAGCTGAAGTTCATTTTTTTGGGGGTTGTGGGAATGGGGTAAGAGGCTGCACACTAAATTGGAGGATTTAGTTTACGTGTTTCCTGGGGCTAGTGGCAGCGTACGTTCCCATGAAGCAGAAAAAAAGTTAAATTGCTTTTCCTTTTGAAATGCAGTTATACTTTTCTTCCTCTACCACCACCCAGACATAGATATTACCAGGTAAAGAGAGAAGGTACCTGATCGCAGGATTGCTGAAGACTGCCTCTTATATGCTTCCTAGGCAGATTGATCTGGCCCTTGCAGAGAGGTAAAAAACCTTGCTGTGTTCACAATGCAGAGGATTCTATTAGCTCTCTCTTTTTATTTAGTGTTGCACTATAGAAATTCATTGCAGGTGATGATCTTACCTGCAACAATTCTACAACAATTCTATGTAGTGCTTGCTGGATGATCTAACCAAGTGATCTAGTTTATTAAGCAAAAACATATGAACTAGGAAAAATAAGATGTTAAAGAAAGCTTTGCCAGGTGCAGAGATACAGGGTGAAATCAGAACAGTCTTAGTATGACCTGGAGTTCCTGATCCTGTTCTTTTTCATCACTGCTGAGTTCAGCCCTCTTAAATGTCCTGCCTTGGTCCATTCCAGAATGCCATTGTTATGCACCATGTTTTTTCCTTTAGGGTAATTCCTTTGGGGCACCCATAGGAATATGCCTTTTCCCTATTGCACAATCACAAGTCTGAAGACAACATGCTTTCAAAATTAAATCTCTCTGTGTAGGGATAATTACCTTGCATGGAAAGTCAAAACCATAATTTCTCACTTTCTCATTCCTTCAGCACACTGGTTCCCACCGTTCCAAGTGTTTATAATGGTTCATGTGAATGAACTGTTCCACAGTTTCACTAGTGCCAGGTGCTGGCCCCCTGGCTTACAGCCCACCTCTTGCTGAAAGTTGGTTAGCCTGTCAAGTGTGATGCCATGCTCTGGGCTTCACAGTCTATGTTCTTAACTGCTTCTCTTAAGATAGTTTCCTCTTCTTTCAGTCTTGCATTTTCCTAGTCACAGCTTTTTTGCCTAGCATTTTTCTGCCCAATAAAATTGTTAACTAAGAATTCATGGTCTTCTTTAATTGAGTTCCCAGTTTCTATTCCTCTGCCAGTCTCACCAAATTTTTTTTTAATTTTTATTTTGTTGGCATATTTTCCCTCCACTGCCTCCTCTAGGTTTCTTACTTCTGCAGTCAAGTCAGGTGGTTTCCTTTACCATTACACTTTTCTGCATCGAGGGGAAACTCGTTGCCTCTGATAATAGAGGTGGACCAGGTTCTTTGATCATAATTTTGTTTTCTTTATAAAACATGCTGTCTTGGCCTCCACCAGCTCCTAATTGGAAAGACTTAAGGATTCCATGTAATGGATTGCAAATGTGAAGTGTATTTGGGCTTAGAACCTCTGATAAAGCTTTCTCAGTGCTTACAGGGTATTTCATCCTTTTAAACATTAAAATCGAAATCACAGCACAGAGAAAATTTTGTTCAACTTGTTGAAGTAATAAAAAAGGAAATCCCATATTTTTATAATAGAAAGTGCTGCATACCTGAGTCTTCTGTGCTGATAGAGTCTTGGAACTCTAGTTCCATGTCTGTTTAAGTCTCAGTTGGATTCAAAATTCTTTAACTAATGAACTAAGTTCTCTGAAGGGCAGGTAACTGTTACTGAATTAAATTGGCAAAGAAGACAGGTTGTAACAAAGGGGGAAAAAAACCCAAAACCGAAAAGCCAAACCCAAACTACTGATAGTTACCACAAAGGACATCTGCCTTTGAATGGGGGGAAAAGGTGCTAATTTGAGACACAAACTTACAGTGATCATTTAGGTAATTACATTAAATTATGGCTAATGTAAGTCATTGTAGTTATTTAGTTATGACATATTTCAGCACAGTTAGACTCAGCCATGAGACATACTTGGTGCCTTGACCACAGAGAAGGAATACACTCAGACA
Organism: Cephalopterus ornatus; assembly: GCA_013396775.1. Classification (NCBI taxonomy): domain Eukaryota; kingdom Metazoa; phylum Chordata; class Aves; order Passeriformes; family Cotingidae; genus Cephalopterus; species Cephalopterus ornatus. The sequence continues at coordinate 28,027 of VZRE01011746.1, forward strand.
TGGTGTTGTCTGTATCTTGTGTGAGCCACTGCATCCAAGTCTGGCGCAGTTTCTAGTGCCACTCACGCAGCTGTGAAGCTCATGGAATGACAAGTGATTGAAATACGAAAAGGAAGCTATGTACCATGCCTTCTAGTCAATGAAGGCTTGTCCTGGGAGTATTTTTTCTAACATTATGTCTGATGGCGGTTTAAATCCCTAAGTACTGCTCTGCTTTTTATTCTTTCCTCCAAATTATTATGCCACGGTGTAATATTTCCCCATATCAGAATATTTTTTCTAATAATCACTCAATATTTTCATTTTCCATAACATAATTATATGGCACTTTTTTCCTAATTATAGCTACTCATTTTCTTATCTGACTAAAACAGAGAGGATTATTTTCTCCTTATTTCTGTAACATGATACCTCAATCAGAATTGCATTGCCTTTTTTTGTTTTCCTGTCATATTACATATTAATCTAATTTCTTCCCAGTTAAGAGGTTCAGGTCTCTTTTGGGATCAGTGCCTTTCAGGGTCTTCTCACCCAGAGGCTAATAGTCAAATTATTTTTCCCAGATGTATTAAACTCTAATTCTACAGAGAGTCTTACATAACTGCTTGGCTTTATTCTTTGTGAATATTCTTATTGGAGTGGATAGGACTACTCAGAGTGCATAAGAAAATATTTGTGATATCAGAATTTTATTAAAATGAATCTTGATTAAAAGTAAAAGTGATGTCATAATATCAACTTTTAGATCTCTTAACCCTTTGATGAACTGGTGTTTATAGTTTGTCTTAGTTAAATATCATATCAATGATTTCTGAATAAAACCAAAATGAATTGTTTAATATGTATTGCTTTAGTCTAAGAATATTTTATGTCTCTCAAGGCATTTTTATTTTTCTGAAATGAGAATATAAATTTAGAGTTCTAACAAAAATTCTGCTTGTTTATTTTAAGGAAGTTAAAATAATTTTTTCCCTCTTCATGCATTATTTAAAGCAGCCAGATGCTTTGGGTATTCTGGTTGCCTTTGGAAGGAAACTAACATTTGCAGTTTAAGTTTATAATTTAAACTGAAATATCTAGGTCTCTCATAGTTAGTGTACTTTATTGCTTTCTGTCTGATTAAACACGTAACACTGAATTATCTTTACAACTCTCCAGTCTTGGTTTCTCTAATGTTCTAAACTACTTTGTTGAGGTATGTTGTCTTCTATGTCTCTAAGAACTGTCATTTCCCAGCAGCTTTGAAAAGTTTAGTGTTTTGTCCGCCTTTTCTTTTTAACTCTTTTTTGCTAAATCCTTTGATGTGCTCTGTCTTAACCACAGTTAATGGACTCAAAGCAGGATTTAATATCTGTGGCCTGTGTTACACAACAGAATCAACTGTTGTAGCAATGGTACCTCTCTTGTCTAAGTCCCAGAGCTTATGTAAAACTTTGATTTATAAGGAAGTGTGTCTGCTTGAACCCCGATTCAACCAATCATTCTTGCTTTGCAAATCTCTAAAACACACGTGTATAGAAGAATGCTTGCTGAATAGAGAAGGATGAAAGGATTTGCTAATGTTTTGTTGAGCTACTCTGTAAGAAAGATTAGAATAGCTGAAGATGAGGGAATCCCTTGGGAATTTTGATAGTTCTTTTGAATGTCTGAGCTTTTATTTCTTGAAACATTTTAGATGATCAGATGAAAAACATGACTTAACAGGAAATAGAACAAGCTAGGTTGCTAATCCTCAATCCAGAGATTTCTATCTCCATTCACATTATAAAAAAGTCAGCATAAGAGATACAGACTAAATCTGCTGATCTGTTTGCTGGATTTTTCTTTCTACCCACTCTGTGCCTATGGAAGGAAACAAATGATTCATCTGCTATTCTCTTTGGAATACCTCAATCAATTGAAATTTTTCTTTCAAACATTCTTGTTTTCCCACCATGCTTATCTAAATTCACTCTAGAGAGAGACAGTGACAGATTTTCTAGGATGCCAGGAAGAACCTCCAGTCTAGTAAGAGTATTCATGACTATGACAAGAAAGACAGAATGTGTCCCTACTGTGTCATTGTGAATATTCTAAGCAACAGTAGTCTAAGGAAGAATACATGAAGACAGTCAGCATTTGGTATTTTCCAGAATATTCTCCCAACTTCCAGTTGTTCCTGACAGATGGATTTATGAATTGAGGGGTGTCTTTGCTTTTAACAGCTCTTGGTGACTTTTTTCCCCCCCATGATGTTGTCCTGTTAGATTTTGGCATTGGTGACCTTCAGTAGCAAAGAATTCTACATGATGGGGTCAAAGAGAGGAGATAAACTAAAATGGTTTATTCATTCTGACACTCCTGGTTTAAATTAGCTCTTCTCTATCTTGACAGACCTCATGATTTCCACTTGACAAGGTTAGCACCTCATCTTTTGCTACGATTTTAACATTAAGTTCTACTGCTACAATCTCTGTTATAAACACACACACACTTCCTCGTGGTCTAGTCACATAAAACTTGCCATGCTTTGGTGTCCAGTTTTCAATTTAAATCAGCTCTGTCTGTCCAAATCTTTTTGTATCAGATTGCAAGCCCTGGTCTGTCAGCTGCTGGATGAATTCTCCTGGGCAGCTGAAGGAGAAATGAGCCAGCTGCTGGCCATGCCCTGTTAGAGACCAGGTTATTTCATTGCGATTCAAAGCCAATTGCTTCCTTCCCAGTGCAAAACTCTCTCTGTGAGCAGAGAGACTGAAAGTAGTATTTGCCTTTTATTATGTCAAAAATAAGCCATGTATAGATGTTTTAGGCCAGACTGGCTTGGATTGAGCTGCCTGATTTTAGATACTTAAACTAGGAGTGTTTTCACTTGCCTCTACCTGGTCAGCAGAGTAAGTCGATCTCCTCAAAGGAAATCTGAACCTCTTCCATTTAGGCTCCTCTTGCAACTTATTCTGTAGAAGCTTGCCTTTTCCTACTGACAATAAAGGGAGTGTAAAGGAAACTGGACAATTAATTTGAACATTAAAATCTGTTAAGTAAAATTAGCTGTAAATAAATGTGGGCAAAGGATGACATGAGATGTTGAGCATGACAGTGTATGGGAAGCTTTCAAATGCATTAACTGTCTGATCTAGGTTGCTAGTTACGGGATGTGAGTCTGCTAGTACATTAATGACTAAAGCTGGCTTTTAGCTTCTTCTGTAGTAATTCATGACTTCATGTCTGAAGGCCTTCATCTGGTTCTGCTGTGCAGACCAAAAGGGGATCTGTCTTGTTAGCATACATTTGAAATATTTTAGTTGTGTATAACTTTGTTCTCTGCTCCCAGCAAAACATTATGTGCTCTTCATTACTGCACTTCTTTGAAAGCAGAGCCCTACTTGTTTACTGCTGTCATATTTTGATATTCTAATCTCAATTCTGTCTCCTTTATTGTTTTAATAATTCATTATAATGTAATTTATAGGTGGTAGCAAAAAAGTGAGATCATAGCACAATACCAATTTAGAAAGTTAATCCATTCGCTGTACATTAAGTCTACTGAAAGAGCAGTACACTGGATTGATTGTTCTCTATTAACCTGTGTAGGAGAAAAAGTTTAGTCAAGTGCAGCTGAGCTTTGTTCTGACTTTCAACATCATACCTTAAATTAGCTGTACTGTGTGATGCTGCAGGTGGTATATGTGCTATTTTTATTATCATATTTTTTAACTCTTTAACTTTAATTTTTTTATTGCCCTTTACACTCACTGGGCAATTGGTTCAAAACAAAAAAACCCCACTCGATCCTGCAGAGAGACTTTTTTAATAGGTTGTATTTTCACTGGGATGATCTGATCAAAGGCACTGAGAAATAAAACTTTGAAATGAGAAACACACCTCAAATCAAGAAGGCAATAATTCTGCAGTTGCCTGGTGATGTTGGCAGGAGAAGACATATGCAACTTATTTCTTTGGTAATTATACCTTTACTCTAAATAGCTAAAAATTTGATACTGTTCATCTATGAATGTCCTACTGAAAAAGCTCTCTTGTCAAGGCAGAGTACAGTTAGAAAATAGACAACAATTGCCTTGTAATTTTGTGATGTAAAAAATATGGTACATTAAAAATATGACTCAAAAGTTACCAGCAGCACGATATACATTATTTCAGTTTCTGTAGCAAGTATGCAAACCATTATCTTTGCACCTTCTACTTATTGCTGTACTACTGCTATTTGGCATTTCTTGTCACTGCTATGACCAACTGGAAAGCTGCCTGGTGGAAAAGGACCTGGGGCTGTCGGTTGACAGCCGAGTGAATACGAGCCAGTAGAGTGCCCGTGTGGCCAAGAAGGCCAGCGGCATCCTCGCTTGCATCAGAAACAGTGTGGCCACCAGGATTAGGGCAGTGATTGCCCCCCTGTATTTGTCACTGGTGAGGCTGCATCTCAAATCCAGCGTTCAGCTCACCGCAAGGACATGGAGGTGCTGGAACAAGTCCAGAGAAGGGCAATGAAGCTGGTGAAGGGTCTGGAGCTCAAGTCTTACAATGAGCATCTGAGGGAGATGGAGTTGTTTACTCTGGAGAAGACGAATTTCAGGGAAGACCTTATCTGTTTTGGGTAGAAAAACTACCACACTTGGTTTGTGTAAAGGTGTACAGAAACAGAGTATCTGCTCCTTTAACGATCTGGTTAAGGATTTTCTTTCAGTGTATAGAAAGGGATAGTAAGAAAAAGAGGAAGCCAGCTACTAGGGCCAGTGGGGACTTTAACTTTCACCCATTGGGGTGGGAATGGTGTGTGTCTGAAAACCAGCTATAGGGATGCAGGCATGAATGAAATGAGTGAGTGGCTTGGTGTCAGTGGCTGGATCAGGACTGCAGACCGCAGCCTGTGTGCTGAGGGTCAGCTGCTGAAGTCAGTATCTGTAGCTGCCCCAAACCGTGCATCTGGGGGGTGTCTGTGTGTATTTCCCAGCAACCCGCAAGCTGGAGAGTAGCAGGGCCTTGGGTCTGGGCAGGGGTATCAGGTAGGTGAAGGGTCTGTGCTGGTATTTGGGAGGACCTGCCAGTGTGAGGTGCCCGTGGGATGACTGCTCTGTGTGTGCACTGAGCACCCAGAAGGACCAGCCAGTGAGCTGGGGACCTGTGGGTAGTGTAAGGGTGGCCAGGGTCTGGGCAGGGATGCTGGTGATTTGGGGTTCCTCAAATGTGTATGTACTTGGGAACATGAGGAGTGTGGTATGTGTGGTGCATTAGTGACCTTTTGCCTCTGCCAGCCCAAAAGGACAAGGTAACATGTTTGTATGTGCCTGTATCTGATGTGAGACCTGACCATGGAGGCTACTGCGGGCAGCATGTTGTCTGTGGCTCTCTGTGTGACTGGATTATGTCCATGTCCTCTGTGTGTCTGGATTATGTGCTCAGCTCTCAGCTTCACTGCTGGTTGAATCTGCAAAGGGGACAGCAGAAGCCACATTCTTCAGCCTGGCCAGAATGGTTGGTCAGCAGCACTCTCAGAGAACATCTAAAACTACTTTATGGGCTGGTTTTGATCCACTGGCCACACTTCAGTCACTCCTGCTTTGCTGCATTAGCTCTACACATGAGGAACTCTTATCTCTCAACTAAGACTACCATGAGGAATGAATGTCAAAACATCATCTACTCTAAGCATTGTTTCTTTTTCATGTTTGAACATCAAGCCACCACATGATGTGAGTATGGTTTGGGCAATGGTTTGGAACAATCCTGGGAATTCCAATTAACTAAAAGAAAAATACCGGGTGCAGTTTTGGAGAGAATATGAATAAAAGGGGAACGCTGGAAAGATTTGGTGGACAAGTCCCAAAATCCAATTCTGTGTGTGCAGCCTCATTTTCTCCTTCAGCATCCATATCCATCACCTGAGTGAGAACATACTGCAGCTGGAAATCTGAAAAAGGTCACTTAGCTAAAACAGTTGTTCGATAGGTGTTTGGGGTTTTTTTTATGATACTTAATGCTGAATAAATAACAAACAAGATGCCATGTTATCATGTGAAACTGCCAGAAGTGAAAATGCATACAGAAATAAGAAACAGAGTTATAGTAAGTGTATAATCTCTTTGTCAAACAGTAAATTAATTCTAAAGATCTTTTACAGAATGCTTGAAGTGTAATTTCTTTTTTTTTTTTAGGATGATTCAAGGAATCTCATGCCTTCAAACAACATTTATAATTTTTTCCTATCTGAAAGATATTTAGAGTAGGCTAAATTGTTTGCTGAAAAGAGAAAACAGGAGGAAAAGAAAAAAACTGTTACAGCAATGCAACCAACTTAGAAGCCTTTGGCTTTCTATCAATGAGAAGTGATTAAACTTGCAGCAAGGAATTAACAAATTGATGTGGCACACTGTGCAGCTGTATCCTAAAGTATATATTAATAGTACAGACAGAAACACTGTGTTATAATTCCCAGTGATCTGCACAATTAAGGCAACAACATTTTTACATTTTTTCCTGTGCTGGCAGAGAATGCTGCATCAGTTACTTCGTTAGTATGCATTGTTGTATGAACCAATTCCCTAGTGTGGCTGTAGACTGTCACTGGCAGCCACAGGAAGTCTAGGAAGTTGTACAAGTATGGGTTACAGAACGATTTTTAATTAAATGTCGTAAATTACAAGAAAGCTACAGTTTCTTTTAGTATATTCATATTACAGTAATATCTTTCTGTTGATAATGTAGTGACAACTTAATTCAAATTTGAAAATATTTTGTCTAGTATTTCAGATTTTCAATCTGCTGAAATATCTATTAAAGTAATATATAAATATATATATAGTTTTGTCTGAATTTTCATTGTTAGAGGTTCATTCTCCTACAAACAAAAAAGCCTTTGGTTTCACTATATCTGTGATATTCCTATGGGAATATTCTTGAGAACTGCATGTCCTGTGCATGCCTGAATCTATTTATTCTGGTTCAAACATCATCCTTCACGAATTAGTCTTTTGAGTCATTCCTGTGGCAGTTGTTTCGGAGAATTTGTTAACAAATATGAATATGAGTCATCTAGAAAAGAAGAAAAATCCACATGGCATATAAAATATGCAAAGAGAATAACAATTCTTACAGGCATATTTTAGCACTACGCTGTCATGATGTGCTGAATGCTACTTTTAATTTCAGAATTTTGGCTAAGTCATGGTGAAATTTGTGTTGTAAGCTTCTGTTCTCAGGACTTCAGGTATTCATACAGAAGTGTACATATATATATATACATAAGTATGCATACATATAGATATATGTGCCTGTATAGCTTAAGCAAAGGAAAAGAATTTCAAAGGACTGCCTTATTTCTATTCAAATTCTCTTTTGTCATGTGTCAGCAGGAGGAGCCATAGGACCTCAGAGTGACTTTTTTGTGATTTAAAATGAACCACATACTTTTAAGAGCTGAGCTATAAACATACCTTTGACATTTCTGCTTTCATCCCATTGATTTTCCAGATAGAAATTGATTATGTAAATCAAGTATTTCAGTTTATTAGTTCATATAATTATTTTTCTTTTAATTACTCCTTGCAGCATTTACAGGAGCATGTTATGAATTGGCAGTGAAAACTGTCACTGTACCTTCACCATCATAATTTTCCATACATTCAGTGTTGCTGAAACACAGTTATGCACCACTTATGATGGCTAATTTTTCACATGGAAATGTATCCTACTGTGGTCATGCATCTACATTCTATGACAGATAAGAAAAATGTCAAGAAGTATATTCTGTCAATTGGTATCTGTCAACTGAAACTTGAAACGTGACTGAATGAGCTCTGTGGTGTGGATCTCTAAAACACATTAGCAATAGTTTACATTGAGTGTTCTCAATCATTACAGTGTGTGTTGTGCATGTGTATTAAGAATAATGTTTTATGGTCTGCTAATTTTTAACATACTGGTTGACATGTTCCCCACCCCCAAACACTTTTTAAAAGCTGCTGACTTTTCTTTCTTTGACTCAATATAAAATACAAAATGTCATGACCCATGTTCACAAAATGTTACAGGTTTGATTTAGGGTCTCAAAAGCTAAATACTGTCTGTGTTGCTCATAAGTTTTGTAATAAGAATACCAAGATTTTAGCTGGAAGTTGCCTTAATTTCTTGCCATCTGCAGGCTGCATGGTAGTCTGTGCAAATTGAGTGGCTTCAGTGTGTTCCCAGGGAACAGGTATCCACATCATAAAACTTACTCAGCTGGGTTGTACTGGGCATGTTCGATAAAATTTTTGCATGTACAGAGTGGAAAAAAGTAATATTCTGTGAGCAGATCTGCAAATGAATGATTTCAACATCCTCCTGAAAGTGGTCTCATCAAAATGGATTTGGGACCCATTGAAGAAAAACATAGGAAGCTTTCATTCCCCTGTACTTGTCTGATCCCCTTCAGAGGTGGATAGGTATATTATTTTCTGCAGCTCATCATCCACATATTTGAGTACATCTATTTTGTTAAAAAAAAGGAAATGCTGACAACATGCTCACGTGCTTGCACGCTCATTGTCCATACTTCTCAATCCCTTACTCTTCTGTGGACTCCCTTGGCCACCTTTGTCCAGGTCAAATCTGCTTTTGGGAAGGTGGCGAGAGAGGCTAGCTCTGAGCAGAAGGAATATGATCTTTCTGTTGCACACATCTGTATGACCAGAAGTCAAACATTATTGGTAAAAAACAAAGAGCCACTTGCACTTCAATGACACTTCTCTAAATGCAATTTTCTTGTTTGTCTTTTACAGAGGTTGCAGCTGCTTTTTGCATGGGTGCAATATTCTATGAGCTTCACAGAAGTTCTAAGATCATCATTCTTCTTAGTGCTGATAAATATGATCATCAACCAAGCCAAGAGGATGAAACTTGAACAGCACCTGTCTAATGCTTTGGAGTCTTCTTCTTCATCCCTCCCACCATGCACTTTAGGTTACTCCAGAGCTGGGAGTAAGCTTGACTTCTCTGCCCAGTGCTAATAAATCTTGATACCTTATTCTAATTCTGAAATTTTTGCTGTTCTGCTTGGCTAATTTTAATTATTCAGTCTCCAGCCTCCTCTCATTCTTTTATTCCTGAGCTCTGTTAGCCCATTGTTCACCCCACCATGGGGCACTGTAGGATTTTTCTGGTGGGCTCAACCCAAAAGTCCTACATGTCTTGCTTGTAGCAGCTTTTTGTTTGCATTAAGTCCTCATAATTTCTTGGAAGGTGACAGCTGTTATTAATAAGGGAGTTTTTCTCTTGTGCTATTTTGAGCATCAGATGTGACATGGAATGACTGAATCATGGAAAGGTTGGAGTTTAAATGGACCCTAAAGATTATCTAGTTCTGACAATCCTGGCAAAGGGCAGGGACACCTTCTAATAGTCCAGGTTGCTCAAAGCCCCATCTAACCTGGTCTTGAACACTTCCAGGGATAGGCCATCCACAGCTTCTCTGGGCAACCTGTGCCAGTGTCTCACCACCCTCATAGTAAAGAATTTTTTCCTAATATCTAATATAAATGTAACCCTCTTTCAGTTTAGAACCATACTCCCTTGTCCTATCACTATGTGCCCTTGTAAAAAGACCCTCCCCAGCTCTCTTGCAGGCCCCCTTTAGGTACTGGAAGCTGCTTATAAGGTCTCCTCAGGACATCGTCACCTGCAGGCTGAACAACCCCGGCTCTCTCAGCCCATCTTCCTACAAGTGCTCCAGTCCTCTGGTTATCTTTGTGGTCTTCCTCTTGGACTTGATCCAACAGGTCCATGTCCTTCTTATGTTAACGGGGCCCGAGTCCAGAGTTCTTGCCTCTTCATGCTCTATTTGTAGCATTTTGTTGTATAGTTCCTACCTCAGACCTAGAAACTAGACATTTCTCTTATGTCCCCCAAAGGGCCAGACCTACTTGTCATATCCTGAGGACCTAACACAAATTTTTTTCCCTGCAAAAATTAGACATTCTCTCCTTATTTTGGAAAGAAAAAAGAAGTCATCAGTCTTTCCTATAACAGCCTAGTAATTACCTTACTCATCCCAGAAATGGGAGAGCTGGTTTTTGTTGCTGTGGCTGTCTGAAGAGCCTCCTCACAGGAAGGGTCCTTTTCTGCAGGTTTTATGCTCAGTTGCAAGGGGAGTTTCCCCTACTTTTTGCTTGATTTGCCTGTCTATGTAAAATTGTATCCTTTGTTATGCTCCTTGTGGATTTCTCTGACCTGCAGGGCTCCATCTTAATGCTCCTTGCTTTATAGTAAAGGTAATTATGAAATACTTGCAAGATTGCTGTTCAAAATGCAGTGTTGTTTGAAACACACTGACCAAACAACAGTGAAAAGACTCTGATTCCTGCTGAGAAAGGAGCTGTATAATTTACTGTGTTCAGGTTTGAAACTGAGCCCGTGGGACTGATTGGTTTAGTAGTATGGCTCTTCCCCAATTAAATGTACTATGGCTAAAGAACATGTTATATTGACTACTAAAGTGTGAGATTTTAGTTTGGTGAATTGTCTTTTGAATGAGAAATATGGAAAAAAAATTGAGTAGCAATGTCCAAAAGCTATTTGGTGGCCCTTGGTTATTGTGAAACATGTGACAAATTATCATAACCAGTGAAAGTTTATGTAATATTTGTGAACTGGCTTTGACCACTATTTAATTAAAAGTTATAATAGTGATTTTAAAAACCAAAACATGCTCTCTTATTTTAAACCAACTTCAGGTCTGCCCTTCAGTCCTAATTAAAAAAAAACTCCAACAACCAATAACATACACAAAGAAAGAAAAATAGCATTTGGAGTGGTAACCAGATGGTGGTTAGTCGTGCTCTTGTTTTGGATATAATTTATGACATTTCATTGGTTTAAAGACGAGAAGTGTCTTATGAGGTCTATGTGGAAATGAGTTGATTACGCTCTACCTAACTTATTAGTTGCAAGAAAAAAATGTAATAGTGATCTGCTTCTGGAGATCAGTCTGGGATACAGTAATTAAATAAATACTTACATATCCTATACAGAATTTCACCAGGATATTGAATCAAGTTAGATCTCACTGGAAAAATGTCTGTAAACATGTAATGGGCTAGCAGTTTCTTCCTGTGACATTGGAATTTGGTTGTTTATCCTTCTCTTACTTTTCTGACTGTGATGAGCTGTCATCTGTCATGCTGTCCTTGGTGAGTTTCTACTCAGTGTTCCTTAGCTTGTAATGAAAATGAACGCATAGCTAACCTGAGAGTTACCTATCGGGCTCTAATACATTTTTTGGTTTACATAAGTTTATTGATATTGGCCTTGGGTCTTCTTGATTTATCTAAGTCTGTCTCAGCAGACAGATTGACCATTTGAACACATTCACTCTGAAAATGACCTCATCACTTGTGAAATCTTGAGGCACAATCAGTGCTGTAAATGACATTGGGGAGATGGTGAAAAGAGCTCTGAAAGTCACATGAAAAATGGTAGCAAAACTACATAAACATGGCCATGCAGCCTTGAGCAGTACAATATGTTAAAGAAGTTAGATGTAATGTGTTTTCAACAGGACAGCTTAATGTTCATAAGGAGACTTGCTAAATTTAGTAAGGTAGAGATGAAACAGACATGCTCAGGCTTGCAGGGACTTTTGTTGGGTTAGTAAAAATATTAATGAAAGTGTTCATAGCTTTTCTATTGGTAGGGTTCATGTACCTTCTTCAACTTTTTTGGGGTGTAACTGTATCCCTTTGTTTAGTAGAATCATGGAATAGTCAGAAGGGACCTCTGGAGGTTATCTGGTTGAACCCCATTGCTCATGCAGGGACACCTAGTAGCAGTAGTCCAGGGCCATGTCCAGACAGCTGTTGAAGATCTCTAATAATGGAGACTCCATGACTATCCCCCAGGCAATCTGTTTGAGTGCCTGCCTCTGAACTTCTCGGAGTTTACTGTTTAAAATAGCGTAGCCTGCGGGGGTTTTTTTGCTTTTTTTTTTAGCTGCTTGCTGCACCACTTTCTGTTTAAGCTTTTTCTACTGCCACTTTTTAAAATCTTTGCAAAATCAAACAGTGGTTAGGAGATGTCTATGAATATATGAATTGCAAAGAAAGGGGGAAATTATAGGAGTAAGAGATGATACATGTGGAAACATCAGCCACATAAAGCTTGAATGTGCAATGTTTAAATATTTGTGGTATTTCTGAGTAATGTCACATCTGACTCCTATTTGAGTGTTTCTAAACCACTAGCTCCTTTCTTTGGCTAGTTAGGAACAGACCCTTTCCAATTATAATTTTTTTTCTTTCCATTTCCATACATCATTGTCTCCTGAAGTTTTTAGCTTTTTTTAGATAAGTTCTGTTCTCTCTCCCACTGTGGTAGTGTCAAAGGTTTATTTGTCAATTCTATTGCCACATTTTCAATTCAGTAACATCTCTTCAGAGTTTTCTTAACACTAAGTGCTGGTGAAATTTGACATATGTATCTTTAGGTCCTTAGCTTTTAATTAACAGCCAATTTAAAATTGTTCTGCCCTTCTTACAGGTGATTTGCATTGTGGCTTGCTGAGTTAATCATTAAGAGGTTCTGGATTATTAAACACTTCTTGTTTCTCACTTTATGAGATGTTGGATTTTGTGGCTGGGAGGGCAAAGACTGATGGCTTTAACTCAGTTTAAAACCTAACATTCATAACATTACATAAGTTACTACATGTTATTAAGTATGTTATCTTTTCTGATTATATCACTTTCTTGTCAATCATTTTTATTATCTCATAAATCCATCTGAATTTTGTCTGACATTGTAAATTAGGTACCTTTAAAAGAGTATATTGATCCAGTATACTAACTTGTTTGAACAGCCCACACTAAACCTTCATAATATTGTGATTTTCTAGTGCAGTGTTGATCCATAAGTAGTGTTAGAGACTCTTTAAATTCTACCATCAATCTATATCCATAGGTGACTTTTCATCTTTAAATTTTAAATAGTAGAAAATAATCCCCCTTATAAAACATATTTAAGGAAAAAAGTAGTCAATTTTTTTTTACAAGTGATTCATAAATGAAGCCAAGGTTTACGTGCCTTCTTCACATCAGTGGACCTTTGCAAGCACCATTGTCAGCACTGTTGTACTGTGTTATGAATAGTTATGGCTCCCTATCACAGTACAGTTAACCTCTTAGACAAAAAATTACATAGATTACTAAGAGAAAATCTTTCTTCTTTGGAAAACTTACTTCATATTTGCCTAGAATCTAGATGCCAAAAGAGATTAGATAGTTTATAAACCTCGTCGAAGATACAAATATAACATTTCTGTATGACTCTGAACTGCGTGTTTTCTTAATGAGCCACCAATTTTATTATTCTTTTATCAAATACCTCGGCTGTTATTTTGAACTGGAAAAAAAGGGAAAGAAAAATGGTAAGAAAATAAAGAATGAAGAGACTGCTTTTTGGTAGGATGTCCAGAGACAGGTTATTCTTGTCCTACCATAGGAAGTTCCGTGTAGTTATCAGAATGGTGATTGCACTTGGCAATGTCAAATTTTAATTATGCCAAATGTATATAGTTGTAGAGTAAGAAGTATGAGTTAATGAGCTATATAATAGGATAATAGGATTTGAATTTGTTACAAGATGCTACAAAAGCAGAAATCTCCTTTCTGACTCAGTCTGATATGTAGTTAGGTGGGGTTTATTAGCAGGGATAGAAGATGAGTTGAAGTGTTACTGTATAGTAAAGGGAGATATGAAAGAGGAAAGAGTGTTCCTGTTAGAAAAAAACAAAAAGACTAACTATGCTCAGGCAAAAGCTTACATGAGGATTTATATTGCAGTCATTTAGGTTAGCCGTAAGGCAAAACACAGGAATTCTGGGAAGTTTCTGATAATTTCTATGTTAGAAACAGGGTTAAAACAACATCTGTGTAGAGCTCCACCATGCTTAGTAGGGAAGAAGTTTATGCTTTTGCCTAAAGCATGTAAAAACAATCAAACACAATCAACGTGGAATAGAGGAGTGCCTGTGGACTAATATTTGAAGATCCACTTGCACAGAAATTTGCAGAATACGTTCTCAGTCCAATGGGCAGATTGGAAGAGCAAACAAACAGCCCTGCCCTTTGCTGTAGAGATTTTCTGCATGTTGGGAATTTTTTTTAAATTTTTTTTAAATTTTTTTTTTTAATTTTCATTCAGTACATGGGTGAAGTCTTTATAATATTCTCTTGGACATTAAGAAAAAGAGAAGACAGTTATTGAAATTTATCTGACCTTAATAAATACATGAATGACCTTTTCTTTTTGTAGTCACTCTCAATAACTCGCGGGGAGCCATAATCCTGTGTGGTGAGGGCAGGACTAAGACACATAATAATATTAGGGCGACCCTGCAGAATGAGGAAATGAGGTAATCTCCATGCTAAAAGGCTAGCACCACCTTAGGAACTCACTAAGTTTTCTTTCTGTAGGGAGCTATCTGCAGAACAATTCTGCTTCTAGGGACATTTGGCTCAAACTGGGTAAAATCTGTGGGTAATGTTAACTGAATCAGAAAAAGTGGCAGATTTAACGTGCAAGTTTCAGCTTTCAGTATGTGTCAGGGACCTGAGCTGTGTCTGAGGCCCTGCCACAGCTGGTCCGTGATTGTGCTTGTCAATGTGGCAGGGAAAATATTGTATAGTTTCACTGTTGGGAACTGAACCTTGGAAAAAAGAACAATAGATTAGGGCAGGAACTGAACCTTGGAAAGGGAAACGATAGATTAGGTTAACTGGTGGAAACTTGACCTTTGGAAGAGAAACAACAGAGCTGTCGTTGGCACGGAGTTGGTATCATAAGCCATTGTGGTCTCGGTTTGCGCTTTGGCCACATGAGAGCCGATGTCACAATCAGAAAATTCCACTTCTGTGAGGGGGATGTAAGAGGTGGTTCTGGGTTGGATGGGTGAGGAGGATGAGATGCACACTGCTTTGATCCAGGGGACACCCTGAAGGTTCATGGCCTGCCTGCCCCTCCTGCCAAGCACCATGTTCCATTTCCTTCTCCTGCTCAGTTAATTATGTATTAATTGCTACCGCAAATAATAGAATGAAGTTGTTTTGCTGATACCCTTCATGTCTCAGTGTTTGTGATTTTGTGAATCCTCATGAACCTAGAACAGAGTAGAATTAGCTGTGTACTGAAGTACTGCATGTCCCAGAGAATTTCACAGAATTTTTCAGCTGTTTGCAGCTTGCATAACTGCCAACTGCTGCAGAGATCAAAGGCTGGAACAGAAGGACAATACGTAGATGTGTCATCCTAGACCATGTGGTCCTAAAATCTACATTGATCCATCGGTGTAGGTTTATAATTTGCAGCAGATGCACCAGTTAAGTACTGGTTGAGCATTGTTTAACTTATAAAAATCTGTATCAACTTTACTCAGACCCAACATTCCTAAATTTTAGAAGAAAAAAGTACTTTCTAAAATTCATATAATTTCTATATGAAGTCATATATAATAAGAAAGAAGAACAGTAATCCTTTTTTTCTTCCTTTCTCTATTTTAAGTGTTATGTCATGAGTAAATATCTAAACCAGAAATTGTTTCAACAAAATATGTAGTTGAGTTATAGCATTCTCTGGATCAGATTTTTTAAAATTTCTCTTAAAAATGGAAGCTGTCAGAAACTTTTCATATTTTTTTACAACATTGCAAGTGCCTAAAATGTGTTTTTTATTAAGAGTTCATTTGTGTGATACCGACTAGTTAATTTACCAAGGTCAAAGATCCATATAAACCATGCCTTCCAAAGTGAAGAAAAATTACTTCTCCTACTCAACCCAGTGTTTCCATAGATAATGGAGAAGAAATCTGCAGCAATGAACAACTCTTCATGGTTCAGTGGGTTTTTCCAAGAGTGAAGTTGATGCTAATGTATGCACTGATGAAGTTCATGAAATATTTTGAACCTCTTTTGCACTATTGTAATTTGATCTTGTGGCACATCTGCTGCAGATTTGATGTATCCAAATGTAATTGAGGCAAGTTCTGAGGAAAATAGATATTGAAGGAGTCAAGAAGATTTCTACAAGTGGTTCTTCAAAGCAGAGCAGGTCTACCTGAAAAGAAAATGGATGTACCTGATTCTATGGCTTTATGGTGAAGTGTTTTAGACAAACACAGTTTAAAATCTTTGTACTTCATTTAGCAAAGGACTGTGTAATAGTAAGGTATATGCACTTTGAAGTAGAGGCAAGTTTGCAGAAGTGTTATTAAAATGCAAGCCACACAAACAAGGTTGTTTTGAGGTGGTTTTGCAGAGAGGCTAGTGTTTGCATGGAGAAGTAATGTTTTTTGTTTTATCAATTGGTGCACCTAGAAGTAGAGATGCTTCTGTGTGGAAGTTCTTCACCCAGTGACCTATTTTTCCATTCTGAATAAAACATGCTACCTCTCCATATGAATCTTACCTAACTCATCACAGTTTAACAGCATTAAGCCAAGGAAATATGCATAAAGAGTTGCATTAGAAACACAGCTTACGAGTGTTGACTTTCCTTTTTGCTTTCAACAGACACAGTATGACTATAGTATCAGGTTAAATCAGATCTTTGAGTGTATTCACAAATTCAGGGGATCTGCTGTATGAAACAGCTTTTCTTGTTTGCTTATTCAACTGTGAGTACTTTTTGACTTTTTTTTCCTTAAAAAAAACCCAACCAATACTAAAGAAAAAGTGCTGTCAAGCTTTTGATGTGTTTGCTACTCACTGTACGTGTGGAACTTTTCTCATATTATGATGATATTTCCTCCAGGAAAACAAGTGTTGGTCACTACCCTTCACTGGTGAAGCGCGTGACTCGTTCTGTTATTTCCTGTTACCTTGATAGCTGAGGGAAAGGTTTTGATTAAATTTAGATTAGTCACTGGATTTGTTACTATCACTGTGCTCATTGCTGTCTTACCAGTAAAGAATTCTGATGTATTTAGATATCCAGGGGCAAGGACTCAACAGATTATACACTGACTTTAATGGATGAGTAATAATCAGTTTCAATCTAATATATGATGGACAGCTCTGTTACTATAAATACAAAGTGTCCCCCTTTGCTACCAGTTAATCTCTTGGATGTATTAGGCTTGAACATGTTAGAATTCCTTCTACTGTAGGTGCTATTTTGCTGAACATGTCTCTGAATGTTGTAGCTGTATGGAAGTGTTATTCAGCTATGTTTACATGGAAGAATTTGAGGGAGAAAGAGGAGGTGAGGAGGGATTCAGATTTTTCAGGAAAAAAAGTAAGTGTACTGTAAAAGAAGTTAATTATGAAAAACCTTCTAAACAAAAAATTAAGTCTTCCCTCCTGAGCAAATTTCACAAGAGAAAAGAAAAGCACTTTAAATGACACCTTTAAATTCTGTAATCAAATGGGAAGAAATCAGATCAGATCCTTCCCTGAAAGTGTGCTGTTTACATAAAAGATGGGGATGGAGCAGCCCCTGCTTGGTAAGTCATGTCACACTGTTCTGCAAAGAGCTTATGAAACCACAGCTCTCAAAAGAAATTTGTTTTGAAGGATACATATTTTGACATTACAATTGATCAGATTTTGCAGCCTGCATGAGGATTGTTATCTTGTTTCTTAAAATCTTATACTGTGCAAATGTTTCCTCTATTTTTCGCTACAAGGTCTTTGTCTCAGCCCTCAATTTTAAATGTTGAAGAGGATGATAAGCTACCAGTGTTCTTGGACAGATAATCAGGAACCACGGAGTAACATATCAGTCAAATATGCCAATTATGCAGCTATTCTCCTAGTGATTTTTCATCCTTGCTTATAACTGGGAAAGAAAGGAAGAGGAAAAAAATAGCTCGCTGGCCCTTAGTCCTGCTGCAACATGGAGCCTAACAGAAATTGGACAGAAATGAATCTGGAAAGCTTTTGTTGACAACTATTGGCAGCTGCTCAGTGAGGAAAATAATAAAAAATGTAAAACATTTTCTTTAATTATCAAAGCCCTTTGTTGACTAGATTCAACACCTGGTTTACAGAGATTTTTCCACGGCAACATCTCTGAGAACTGCTCTGGCTTTCATACTTCAAACCTGAACACTTTAGCTTCCAGGGCCTGGTGTCTCCCTCCTTCTGTTTCTGGGAGGTGGATTTCACTTGCCTTATCATTTCTGTTGAGTTCCCTTTGTAGGTTTCTGTTGCCCTACATCTCTTTGCTATTCCCTTTATGACAAGTGGTCGCAGTCAACAGACTCCTTTGCTTAATTACAGTGACTCAGGAGTTGCATACTTGTATGACTTTGTTCCACAGGGCATCTAATCCAGCAAAGTTCCCGATCTGAGGAGTTTATACATGAAGATGATAGGTGTGTCATGAATACCTAAGCTAGAGAGCAGGAAAGATCTAAACTGGATGGATGCAATGCAAAAAAAAAAGGGATAAAGGGATAGAAGCCATAGCGGAAGGCTATGCTGCCAGGGCACACTCTCATCTGCCAAGCCATTTCTTTTCCAAGTGTAAATTGGCTCCATATCTGTAAGCTTTTTGGTTCAAGTCAACTTCAAACTCACACCTGCATCATTTATATTTAGGCAGTACATTGAAGGAATAAAATATTAAGCACTACTAATTAATTAATTTAGTTATAGGTCTGATCACTGGGCTGTTAGGTCTTTGCTATATTAAAGTTATAGGAAAGAATTCAGAAAAAAAGTCCAAGATTTTAGGCCAATTTAGGTGAAAAAGTTATTGCTATTGTTTGGTTTTAGATGAAAATGTTTGGGTGCTTTTTGTGGGAATGAGCTTTGCATAAAAGTATCAAACTTTAACTCAGAAACTGATTTTTTTCCCTCCAAGGAACTGGAAACATTAAAATCTATTACTCGTATGCACTGACATTCAGTATTAATTTTATGTACCACTTTATTGCTTTCTTCAGGGAAAAACTAACATCCATTAGTTGATCAGTGATATACAGTCAGAACAAGGTGTATGGCTGCCAGTTAAATAACAAGCACATTAGGATTTTTTTTTTTAATGGATACTGGCAGAAGCTGCTGCTGCCTGACAGTCAGTTACGGGCAGTTTGCTTGCTGCATTGATGGACCAGCATTGCTCAGTATGCACTTTCAGCCAACAGCCCAGAATATTTTGAAAATTATGAAGAATTAGCTTCTTCCTTCATGACTGGAAATCAACAGTAGTGGTGGGGGTTTTCCAGACTTGATGTTAAAATCTAAGTTACACATTTATCCCAGATCATCTAGGCATCTTTGTTAAAAGTGAGGTCACATCTCCCATAGGCTGAGGAGGAGGAAAAGAGTGAGAAACAGAGCTTCAGAGGGCAGTTCAACTCTTATGTATGAGTGGGTTGTTTCCTGGAGATGCTTGCTGTCCTCCATGGGTCAAAGATGTGTCCAAGTTGGCTGGAATGGTTATAGCCCCTACTTTATGTGCTTCAGGTACTGGAAATAAAGGAGGCCTAAAGACTGTTTCTGAACCTCTGTTGTGACAGTGTATCTGCGCTGTGTCATTGCGTGTGATACTTGCACGGGTCAAGGCAGCTCTGAGAGCTTTCCAGCAAGGCTGCTAGTTCAGCCACAGCCCTCAATACTCTGCCTTACCACCTTCCAGTTCTGGAACAGCTTTCCTAGGAGCCTGGAACTCTCATTGGCACATACTCCATGATGCCACATAGACCTTATAGGGGATTTCTCTCTCACCACTGAAAAGCCAGCCCTGAAACATGGCATGGACTTCTTTTTCTCCTTGACTAAACCAATGTATATTCAAACACTTTATGCCAGTTTGCATTGCTCCCTCAGTGGCAGTTTGAACTCACCAAGACAACATCAATTTAGCTTAAAGATATCTTCTGCTATTAAGCCTTTATGTGACATTGAAAAGTTATTAAACTTCAAAACACTCATGCATACTTAGCCAAAGTGTGTAACTGGCCCTCACACAACTATTTTATTTTTTTGGTTGCTTGCTTTTCATTCTTTAAATCTTTATGTGATGGTCAAAAGAAGGAACCAGAATGGTTGGTACCATTTCAAAAATTTACACAAATTCTGAATAATTGGTTTGCTCAAGTCCTTGTTTTATGCTTTAAATGCTCATAAGTGGTTGTAAACCTTTGGAGACAAGGCTATACATGATGCAGTGCAAGTGATTCTTCTGAGACTTAAGAAGAGAATAGCTGTAGGAGACTTCAGATTAGTGTCACTCCAACCGGCCATTTTATACCTGAGATTGGTGTTTGGTGTTTGGTCCAGATTTATACTAATTAGTTGAAATATCTACATGTCTCCATGGCATATCTGGACTCTTTTGGTGGCCCAAAAGACTTGTTTAAATGAGGCCTACTAGGTTCCTTTCCCCATTTAAAATATATGATTTTCTTAAAATGGACTCTCTGCAGTGAATGAATTTACTTTTGATACTCCATTTTTTAAATGGGGACCTCTTCTTTTCCAGGAGGCATATTTATGCCTTCAAACAGTAGTAATTCAATGTTTACACCTATCTACTGTGTATTTCATTGCTTCTGTTGGTCAAAAGAAATGATGAACTATGCATCTCTCATAGTATGTATTGATCTTCTTGGAGATGATTTAAATACATATCGATACTCTCTTCTGGACTCCATATAAGATAAAATGCTGTATCTTCTCTCCATTTGCAATTCTTATTGTGGCATGAAATTCTATCACTTTTTTTTTTCATTCTATTAAGCAATAATTCAAAAATATCTATTTATTTTAACAGTTAATCAATTAATAGAAAATTACTGCACTGGATTTGGGTTGTTTTCCTGATGTTAACTTCATTGCTATTGTCCAAGTTCTCTTTTGTTATATGTAGTTTCCCTATAACTTGTTATCTGGTGTTCAACAGTACAACTCAGTCAGTCTCTTTGGCACGGAGAAGAGACCAGAATGAATTGTTGATAAAATTTACTTTTCTGTGACTGGAGTATTGATTATGATGGATTAACAATAATTTAGATTTTGAATGTAATAATGAGCTTTTAGCATTCTGTTTCAAACACCAAACCTTCAAGTACGCTCCAGTTTTTTTTGCTGTTTACTTGGAAATCATGCTTGGATGTCTGCATTCATAACCACGTTATGTAAATAGTATAAATACCCACAGTAGCACAGGAATTCTGACCTTCAGCTCTGCCCCAGCAGCTCCATGGATACTTAGTTTCATTCATTGTTCTGTGTAGGATATTGTTCAGTTGGATACGTTTTCCCTGTCTTGGAATCTTTTTTAACATAATTGATTAAAGCGTGTCTATAAATTGAATTCCCATGTGGACTTTTTAAAGCCTCTGAAACTTGATAAGCTTTTGTAACAGAAGAGAAAACGTTTCATGTAGCTTGAAATCCTCCTTGCATAAAGGAGCATTTCATCAGCCACTGTCTGCTCTGTTAAGCTCTGCTGGCACAGCGACACCTGAATCCCATAGTCTAACTAACTAGCTTTTTTTTGTCCTTGCCTCAGGGTAAGAGATTCAAGAAAGTTGTTTTGTTGTTCAGCAGAGAAGATACTGCTGAGCCAATGCATTAAAATAATATAAAAGTCATTCTCTTCTGGGAGAGAACTTTGCATAAGCTCTAAAGGGTATGTCACTCTCTGTTTGTGGGACTCTTTGGAAACAGTTGTTTAAAAAAACTTGGAATAACTCAAAAATAAGAATTGAAGCTGATATAAAAAAATGGGGGAAGACAAAGAATGTTAAACACATCTCAAATTAAAAGTAAAACTCAGAAAGAAAAATAAGCTTAGCCTTCAAGGTTAAGCGCAAAAAACCTGTGATCTTCTGGAATTTGGTATTTCCAGCAACATTGACAAGCAACAGGTAAGGATGAAAGCAAATGCACGGAATGAGAGCATTTTCCACTACTGTCACTTTAAAACATGTGCATTTCTGTGTCTGATCTGCAGCCATGAAGTGGAAAGTGTGCATATTTTAAAGCAACAGGATAGAACTGTAATTATGTTCTTACAAGGTCTGTGAACATTGTTGTTATCTTCTCAGGAATCAGATTTTCTTAAACACTCTCAACTGCTATAGCAAAACTCAATCAAAGAAAAGTCTCCCCTTTCCTTTCTTTAAAACCTGAAACAACTGAAGAGAAGAAATTGAATAGTTAGAGGTGCAGTTGTATGTTTCTTTTAATTCATGAATGTAAGACACACTTGATGTTTCTCTAAATCAGGCTTGCAGTTCAAAGACTAAGAAACAATGACAGAGCTGTGTGATCTATAAGTGTCATTGATGGATTAGCTGGGAACTAAACACATTTTGATCAGTATCAGAAGAGAAACCATAGTTTAAGACAAAATGATGAGTTAAAAATTTTTGAAAACTTTCTTACTGTTCTTCTATATCTTACCGACTAAATAGACTTGAATCAGTTCAATTCGTGATTGGCAGTCACATGGCTACATGTAGGTTATCACTGCTCATCAAGAAATACATCTCTTTCAGCTAGTATTAGGCAGCATGGTCTTAGAGCACATTTCAATGTTGGGAGTGTCATGAATGGAGTCATCCATCCAATAATGTGGTCAGCAGGACTAGGGCAGTGATCATCTCATCCCCCTGTACGGTGAGGCATCCCCCCACCCTGTGTGAGGCCACACCGTGAGTCCTGTATTCAGTTTTGGGCCCTTACTACCAGAAAGACATTGAGGTCCTAAAGTATGTTCAGAGAAGGGCAATGAAGCTGGTGAAGGGTCTGGAGCAAAAGTCCTATGAGGAGCAGCTGAGGGAGCTGGGGTTGTTTGGTCTGGAGAAAAAGAGACTCAGGGCAGATTATGGCACTCTATACAATGGGCTTGGTCTCTTTCTCCAAGTAAAAAGTGACAGGACGATTCTTCACTGGAGGGGTGGTGAGACACTGGAACAGGTTGCCCAGAGAAGCTGTGGATGACCCATCCCTGGAACTGTCCAAAGCCAAGTAGTGTGGGGCTTGAGCAACCTGGTCTAGGGGAAGATGACCCTTCCCATGGCAGAGGGGTTAAAACCAGATCATCTTTAAGGTCGCTTCCAACCCAAATCATTCTGTATTTCCATGATTATATGACAAGAGGAAGTGGCCTCAAGTTGTGCCAGAGAAGGTTTAGTTTGCGTATTAGAAAAAATTTTGTCATCAAAAGGGTTATCAAATATTGGAAAAGGCTGCCAGTGAAGTGGTTGAGTCATACTTTCTGGTGGTATTAAAAAGATGTGTAGACATGGCACTTGGGGAAATGGTTTAGTAATGGACTTGGGAACGGTAGCTTTACAGTTGGACTCAATGATCTTAAGGGTCTTTTCTATATAAATGATTCTATGATTCAATATGTATGATCATAGATTTATTCAGATTTATTGCATACCTGAGATGGCAGGAAAACCTTTTTTTTTTATTTTTTATTGATGATATTTTTCCATCTGCAATCATGAATGGCACTAGGGTTTATTGTTGAGTAAAAGGAAACAGTATTGCAATGGTGCATTGTGCAAAAGGACAACAGAAGCTATGCAGGTGCTGCTCTATTCAATTCGTTGAAGGATTGCCAAAAGCTTGGGGAAAGCACTTGTTTAAGTTTTCAACAGAGAGTTTTAAAAAGTTTGCGAGCTTTAAAAAGGATGCCTGCATCCCTGCAGATGAGGAAGGGGGAAAGATCCAGACCAAATATTCTGCCAAGTATTTGTCTCACACACTTTGGGATGGTACTCCTAAAGCTGGTGGCTAAGTTGATTCAAAAGCTTCATCATGTCAGCTTCATTCTTCATCCAGCTGCATAGTCTTTGCTGCAAGGATTTTTTGTAGCATTGAGAAGTAGCCAAGCATGTTTTCTTTCGGCAATTAGCTTAAAATTGTTTCTTAATCATTGATTCAATTTCATTTTTATAATCCCCCCTCCCCCTCCCAAAAAAAAAATAAAAAGACTTCAGGGCATAACTCCAACTCATTTAGACAACCCGTCCTTCCCTGACCCTGAAAAACTTCACAAAGAACAACCCAAAATGAAAGCAAGTAGGGTAAATGTTGAAGGCAGGGGGTACCTTTCAGGGCAGATGACATTTGGCGACATTGTGTTAAAAAGTGAGAGCTCACAAGAGGATTCAGAGGGCATTTTCTCACCATGCAGCAGGCGTCCTCAAAGCACAGCAGCAGGGCATGTATCCTTCTCCTGTTTTACCACAAAGGACAAAAGCAACTCTTCAGTTTATAGGTGTCACCCTATTGATTATAATTCTAACTGAAACAGACAAAAATGTCTGTTCTGGGAATCAGAGTGGATGCTTCTGTTGCTATGGCCTAAAAGCACACTTCATGCCATGAGTCCACTCTTTTCCCCTGCTATTGCTTTTACTCTCTCAGTAGAAATTCTTGTGCAGTAGGAGTAGTCAATGATATCCTTGCTCAAGAAGCTTCAAACAGTAAATTCTACTTTCTCCAGAGCTGTTCACATACGGAGGAGATGAGAAAAAATAAAGACTTGGTGCACAATCTTTTTGTACACATAGTGAATATAAACTAAGAGAAAAATGCACATAAGCCAAGAGAAAAACAACATCAAATATGTTCCTGGAATGTCTAGATACAGTGCAAGATGAGAAGAATGTTTTCTGCCTTGCCTCCTGAGAAGTATGACACGTCATGATGAAGTTCATCCTCCTGCTCTTGCCGCCATTCAGCAGCAGTGTATTGCTTCATTGCTTCAGTCACTGGGTTACTCACCTTGTGAGGTAAGTCGTCTTCCATACAAGAAATTGATTTAATACTTTGTGGTTTTATATTTGTGGGTTTTACATTGCTTTATATAGCCTTCAGTTTGTATTTGTAAAATTAAGTTGTCTCACCTTTAAATTTGCTTGTCTGTTCTATTCAGATGGCGGTGAGAAAAGAACAGCTAACTAATAAGACTTTGTCTCATAGCACATGACTTAACTTTCACCAAAACTGTACTTCCATTTACTTTTCCATGCTGAGATGCATTCTGAGTTGCGAATCAGGACAGTGTTCGCATATCTCCATCCAACTGATCAGCTGAATACCTTTTGATACCTATTAATTTTACTCTATAGAAAGTATTAGTCTTGAAACTATTATCTGGTTGTTTGTTGTTTTTTTTTTTTTTTTCACCCAGAGAGTGCAAGAATAACCCTGTGTAAACCTGGCAGCCTGAAGCCTGAGGAGAGATGTTGATCTTTCTCTGATCTCCAGTGAGATGGAAGCCTGTAAGGGCTTTCAAGTTCTGCTAGGAAGACAGGCCAGAACGGTCCAATGGGCACACTGAACCAGGTTGATTTATGGGTCTTGAAACATCTGGAGGCATTTGTGTTAAAGCCAATTAGCTTAAAAGTTGGAGAAAATATGAGGTTTATAATTATGCTGGAGAAATAGAGGCAAGCCAACTGCTGCCCATGTACAGTGGTAGAAACAGATACCTCAACTTCATGACACAGCTTTGCGGTCCATGTTCGAAATTTTAGGCAAAGGAAGCTTGGTGATTTTTTTCCTGAAAGGAAAGAAAAGATTTGCTCCAGAGGGGCTGCTTGTGGCCTCACTTCAGTGCTGTCTTACTGTTAAGATATAAAACACTGTGAAGGTGGACACGTAGTTTGGTTCATTAGGATGGGGCAACACACAGCCGGTGGGTAAACTGGTGGGTGAACTGGAGTAGCACAGAAAGCAGCTTATATCAGCAGCCAGCAGCAAGCCTAGATGGTGAGGAATTTCCTTGCTAATCACACACATAGCTGATATTAGACACCCGATATTACTCAGCCTGGTCAGTGGGGAAGAATAGAACAGGCAGTACAACATAGGATTGAACTGAGCTGTCCGGAGAAGGACCTCTTAATCCAATAGCATGAACCAGAGTATATAATTTTTAATGTCATTAACACACTGTCATTTGGGCTCATGAGGATCTGAGGTTCAGCAATGGCTCATTACTGGAGCAGTTACACACAGCTAAAGGAGAAGGGCTCATTTGGGAGAATTTCCCATGTATTCTGGAAGGTATTTTGCTTTTCAGAGAATATGCACATTTTCCCAAAGGTAACATCATCATGCTTTCCCTTTTCTCCCTCCAATAAAATCTATTTATTTAAATTTTTGTTTGCTTTTTTCAGCTTATTTTTTGTGAAGTACAAGATACTGTTTACTGGGTTGCCAGGGTAGTTGCTCTTCCTGGCTTTTTGTGCAGGGACTAGGGCACTAGTTCTCGAAAACCTGAAAAACTGTTCTGTCAGTAAGTGTCTGGCGGAAAAGTTGTACTTTTAAGATATATTTACATTGTAAAAAAAAAAAAAGTTATAGTAGTATGGGGTTCATCTAATCCAGTGGCCAATAATAGTTTCTTGAGTGTCACCTATCATTTGAAATTAAAATGACTGGTAGTTTCTAGCCAGTAGGTGAAAAATTCAGTTATTGCAAGTAGCTCACAACATGCACACTAAGGTTCAATATTAGCATTTTGTTGGCTAAGTTGCAATTCACTATGAAGAGATAAAAAAATATGCTGCATTACAAAATATTTTCTTGCAAATCTCTTTGACAAGTGTTTATGTATCCACAAGGAGTTTTCAGCTTATATTTCCAAAACTGCTAATATAAAATATAATCAAAATTTCTAGGAAAAAGAAATGAAAGAAAAGTTTTGCCATTTTCTTTTTTGAACAGAAAAAAATTATTGACAGTAGTTGAAATATATATATATACATATATATATGTTTGGGTTTTTTGTTTAGCTGGTGGTTTATTAAATCAGTTTTCTACAATTTTAATGGAAGTTACTGCTTTATTATTGAATGGAAATGGTGTTTCAAAATTATTTTCTTCAAAGAATAGTTGCTGTGTAAAGCAGTTTGCCAAAACTTTACATGTACAGCAGAAGCAAGTGCAAACTTGCTGGAATAAACAAGCATTGTCTGTTCTGATTAACTTCACAGGTAACCATTTTCTAGTTATTCCTGTTTTGGAAATGTTTTCTTCTCCTTTCTGCAATGAATCTTTGCATATCCTTCGACTTGTAAGTCATCCTCAAAATCAATTCACATTTCTCTACCTTTCTCCTCCTTGCATTGTGTACCACCAATTTAATCACCCACAATGTCTCGCATGAAGAAGTTACAATGTTTTCACCGAAAGGTGCTACTTTGGGTTTTGGGGTTTTTTTAATTACTAAAATTCCCAAGAAATAAAGTTTCTGCTTCAGTTTTGAGGTAGACATGCATGTTCATGAATCTGCTGGTTGATTCATTGGTTTGTCTTAAAATATATATTTTTTATTATTTCAATCCTGAAATATTTGATCCTATTGTATACATAGTAACCAGTATTCATTTATTTTAGTTTTCACAGAATTGCTTGTTTTAAAGCTATTATGAATTTCACTTTATTACCAAGGTTTGCCCTCTAGAACCTATGTTAACAGCTTTTAACTAGCTGAACTTTTGAACTATTCTTCAACACTGTTCTATGTTTTAGAAGTTATCACTGAGTACTTGAGTGCCACATAGCATGGCATAGAATTTCAGGGGAATGAGTAAACCTTTCCCTTCTGTTCCAGTTCTTTATTGTATTTCTGTGGAAACCTTCACTTTAGGCGCAACTGCCTGGCTTCAGGGTAAATCTGAGTTAAGCAGGATGCTGGCTTTGGGATTTAAATATTTTGATGATGTAATAGTGAGAATAATTGATATAAAAAACTCAGTAGTTCATCATTCTCTAGGCATTTTGGGCTGCAGGCTAGTGTACTTAGATAAGGTTGTTAAGCATTTTCTTTAAAATCCCATAGAAGATACTGCAGCAGGCACAGTTATCAAGAACTGAACTACAGATAGTAACCTCTGTGGAAGAAATAGTTCCATTATCTTAAATAATGAAGTTCAGAGGCAGAAAGATAAAGGCATTTTCCCTTGTTATTTTAAATCTTCTAAGCTTCAGGATCAAAAATGGGAGATAGATGTTTCTATGGTATGAATGGATTAAAAATAGAAAGTTCAACAACTATGGGATTTTTTTTGGTGTAGGCCAAGTTTCTTGACATTAATCTGTCATTGCAGCAAATTTTTCAGCTACAGTACTATGTGTCTTCTGTAACCGGAAGTCTTGTTCATGAATGTAATGAGTTTGGGGAAAAAAAATCCCAAGTGGAAAAAAGTGAAGCTTTTTTTTTTCGTTTTTGAAGTCAAAAAGGATGTGACAGAAACAGGTAGAAAGTGATTTATAGCAGATGACATGTGGAGCTGTTAGTCCTGCTTTTATTTGGTATGTCTTTTTGCCTCTGGTGTTAACCCTATGTCTATCAGTAGCTTTAATCCGTTGTCCTAACATAAAAGCAAGAATCCAAACTAACATCATACTACCAAAAAATGATGTGATTTATCATAGTACAGAGATCTCTAGAGGGATGACAGACTCTGGTGAAAAGCTGTCATTCTGTGAAACACTGAGAAAGACTCTTTTAAAAGTCAAAGGAATTGCAAGGGTCACTTCTGCAAAATCATTGTTACGCATGGAAAGCTGTGGAAGCTTCTATTGCTTGCTGAAATCTCTCACTTGCATGAAACAAAATTCCAGGTGGAAACTGGCACTGCCTGATGTAAACTATTAAGACGCATTTAGGTGCATGTTTCTGTAAAGATACAGACAGACGTGTTTGCAAATTTGGCCTTAAATGTGTGACATTGAAAGAGTCCATCATTATTTAAAAGCACACTTTTGAAAAATTGTTAAAAGTGAGTCTTAAACAAGTCTGTCTCCCTTGCATTAAAGAGACTTTGGAGTAGGCAGATGTACTAGTATGTATGATTCCTATTCAATTATATTCAGCAGAAAAAATGCTTAGCGCTCTCTCCCACACAAAACCTAAACCAATCCTTTTAAAACCAGACAGCAACCATCAGCAAATTTTCATATGGATGGCTTATTTTCCAGATATTTTTAATTTTAAATGAATTAATGATATGAAAGTTTTAAGAAGCTTATCAGCAAGAAAATATTCTCTTTACATATTTATAGTAATGGAATATTGGGGTTTTGGAGGGTTTGTTATTTGTTTGCTTTCCCCCTCAGAAATAGTTCTTTTGTAGGAATGGAAAATAAATATACCTGGTGAGTACTTATGCTGTGTAGGCATAGGAGACAAAGATGATGTGATCACTGAGGTTTAAAGCCATTTGTAAAATATGAATTAATTTACATAAAGCTTTTTCTCTAGCACATGGACAGAGTTAAGTGTCTGTTCTGTTTATCATAGGGATGAATTGTAATCTGAATATGTCTATCTCTTCTCTCTTACTTAAACGATCACTTATACCAGATTATACTGTTTAGGCAGCAAAAGTTAGGTAAGATGAATCTTCCTGCAAACAGTTGAAGAGAATAGTCAGCAGATAATGAACTCTTCTGTAGTGTAGCATTTGTAAAATTAAAGAGTAAAGACAGCGTTTTTTACAGAAAAGTGAAAAAGTATGCTAAAAAGCAATGACACTGGGTTTGATTATTTTTTTTTTCTAATCTAGAGAAATGTTACTAAAGCTGTCCTCATCCCATCCGTTTTTGAGTACCTAACATCTTGATGAGAGTATCATTACTCTTTGGTCCTCTGCATCCAACAGAAGAGGATAAGCCCTGCCAGAGTGTGATTATTTTCAAGCTTTCTAAATGATTAAAAAACCAGACAGGTATTTTATAGTAAGTTAGTTAATGGTGTCAAATGTAAAGCTGACACATAATTCCTCCACAAATAAGTTAATTTTTTACTTCTTCCTTCTTTGCAACACATTTCCTAGGCCACTATTAACATCACTGGCATACTTGATAAACAATAAACTGGATTTGACTGGACAGCTCTCTGTAAATTGTCAAATGAAACTCATGACTCAAATTTCACTTATATGCAAGAAAATACTGCATTCTCTAAATACAAAATTACAGTGCATCAGTTCCTGAGGGTAACTAGTTATGAAAGAGACATGGTGCATATGTTCTTGAAACACTGAATGGTGCATGATCTTTTTCCATAGCTTCCTGTAGATTGTTCTCTGCTCTAACAGCTACATCAATACACATACATTTTGAGGGAAATTAGTGATGTTCCTGTATTTCTTGAGGTCAAATGATTTTGCCATAAGGTGATGTCCTCAGAAAGACATGGATAAAAGGACTTTTTTGATGTAGCCTTTCTTTTATAGGGATATTTTTTCAGTGCCTAGGCAGTCTAGGCACTGTTCTCAATTTACTATATGTCCTGCCTCAAATAACTTAAACACCACTGTGATAGACTAGCTTCATTTAAGTGGCTTTTAAGTGGCCATAAGGCATCATAACTGTCCTAATTTTCATACAGAAGCTCCATAGGTGAGGTAAATTGCAAGAGCACGGTATGAGTTAACAGTAAGTTGTGTTGGTCGTGCTAGGAAAGACACAAATTGGGGTGACACTAGGGCGTGTATCTTTGCCTCATGAGTTCTTGCACTGAAGATATGCCTTAGCTCCTAGGTTTCTGTCACCACTATTTGGAAATAGCCTTTCTGTCTCTCACAGCTGTGGGGATTCTGTGTCCATGGGAGGTGGCAGGCTGTGGGCATTCAAGATCATCTCTGATGCTTCCATCCAAGTGTAGGGGTCCTGATTCAAAAACAGTAATAGAGCAGTAATAGACAGCAAATTGCATCCCAAATCATACGATCATAGAAACATTTAGGTTGGAAAGGAACTTTAAGATCATCACGTCCAGGTGTTAACCTAAGACTTCCACTAAACCATGTCCCTAAGCGCCACATCTACACGTCTTTTCAATACCTCCCTGGATAATGACTTCCCTGGGCAGCCAGTTCCAATGCTTGATTACACTTTCAGTTAAGAATTTTTTCCCAGTATCAAATCTAAACCTCCTCTAGTGCAACTTGAGGTCATTTCCTTGTCTCCTATTGGTTGTTACTTGGGAGAAGAGACTGACCCTCACATTGTTACAAACTTCTTTCAGGTAGTTTTAGGGAGTGATACGGTCTCCTTTGAGTCTCCTTTTCTCCAGGCTAAACAAATGCAGCTCCCTCAGCTACTCTTCATATGGCTTATTCTCTAGAACCTTCACCACCTTTGCTACCCTTCTCTGGACTCACTCCAGCACCTCAGTTAGATTAACCCACCCTGTCCACATCCCCTTCCTGTTGCAGATCATCAATAAAGATTTTAAACAGAACTGGCCCCAACACTCACCCCTGAGGAACACCACTTGTGATTGGCCAGCAGTCAGATTTAAGTCCATTCACCACCAATCTTTGGACTCAGCCATTCAGACAGTTGTTTTTTTTTACCCAGCAAAGTGTGTGTCCATGCAGGCCATGAACAGCCAGTTTCTCCACGAGAGTGCTGTGGGAAATTGTTTCAAAGGCTTTACTAAAGTCTAGGTAGACAACATCCACAACTTTCCCCAGCGCCTAGATCAGACTGACAGGCCTGGATCCAGTACCCTTGGATCCTTCTTCTGGCCTGTCTTGTAGATAGCATCATGTTTGCTAACCTCCAGTCGACTGGGATCCCTCCAGTTAGCCAGGACTCCTGATAAATAATGGAAAGTGTCTTGGTTAGCACTTTCACCAGCTCCCTCAGTACCATCCAGCCCTATAGACTTCTGCGTGTCTAAGTGGTATAGAAGGTCACTGAACATTACCCCTTGGATTATGCAGGCTTCATTCTTCTCCCCATCCTTGTCTTCAAGCTCAGGGCGTTGGATACCCCAAGAACAACTCCTCTTGCCATTAAAGATTGAGGCAAAGTAGGCATTAAGTACCTCAGCCTTTTCCTTACTCTTTGTCACTATTTCCCTCTGCATGCAATAAAGGATGTAGATTCTCCCTAATCCTCCTTTTGTTGTTAATGTATTTAGAGAAACAATTTTTATTGTCAGCAGCTGGATTGAGTTCTAGTTGGCTTTGGCCCTTCTAATTTTCTCCCTGCATAACCTCACAACATCCTTGTAGTTCTTCTGAGTTGCCTGCCTCTTCTTCCAAAGGTAATACGCTCTATTTTCTTTCCTGAGTTTCCAGCCAAAGCTCTGTTCAGCCAGGCCAGTCTCTTCTACTGGCTTGTCTTTCAGCAGATGGGGACAGCCTGCTCCTGTGTCTTTAAGATTTTCTTCTTGAAAAACATCCAGATTTCCTGAAGCCCTTTCCCATTCAGGTCTGTCTCCCAAAAGACTCTTTGAACCAGTCTCCAAAACAGGCCAAAGTCTACCCTCCAAAAGTTCAAGATGGCAGTTCTGCTAACCCCCCTCCTTACTTCCCCAAGAATTGAAAACTCTATCAATTTTGCAATTGTTATGCACAAGACTGCCTCTAACCATCACATTACCCACCAGCCCTTCTCTGTTCACAAAGAACATGAGCGGGGCTCAAATTCTCTGAACATTCATCATGTACTATTCTCACTGAGGCCACAAACATGTTCTCTTACTGTGCCGCAATTGAAAAGTTGTAACTAATTGACTTCCAATTTGACTCTCTATTTTCAGAGGTTTTAAACATGGATAATTAGATGTTTTTGTAACATGGGCTTTTTTTACCATAGTGTTGAAATTTCCCAGCCAACTCGTGTGGTTGCATTTTGAAAAAACTTCTGTCTTTGAATGATAGAATTAGGAAGACAAATTAGAAAGCACTTACGAGTGAATATACGAGATAAAAGAATTGGCCAAGCAAGTGTAGCAAAGCATCAAACTTCTGAGATAAGCTGTGGTAAAGAAGAAAATGAAACCATGTACATGTGCCCTTCATCCTGACTAAGAAAGAAGAGGATTTGAATCTTTCAGTTTTAGATAAGCATTTGAACTTGAAATGCTCTCATCTTTTTTTTTTTCCCCCTTGATCCCTTTAAAAAAGAAAAGTTAAATAAATAATAGTTTTTAAGGGCAATTTGATTACTAATCTGTACTGATTTTGTTTTCAAAGCATTAAGGCCAACCTATTCGCATTCATCTATGATGAAGTGCAAATAGGATTTGTCAGCAAGTCATGAAAACAACAATAAGTTAGTCTGTCATCCCATAATGCACAAGGTTAAGCCTTGCAATAACAACTTATGCTGAGATAACAAAAATAGAAAACAAACGCATGAAGAGAACTAAGTTCTATGGAATACTGGTAATAAGGATTTTCATATGGACTCAAAAGTAAGTTATTAGGAGACACAGGAAACAGAACTTTGAATGTTCTCATTGACATAATGTCAAAAGCAGTATCTGTAAGAAGAAACTGAATAAAACAACCAAGATGTTTACTGAGTATTAACAAAAATGACAGGCACCCTGAAGACAGAAAAAATGCAATTTGAGAAGGAAACTGTGATTAAATGAAAGTAAACAAGCTGGAGCAAGGAGGAAAAGTCTTTCTATAAATTGCTTTATCTTGGGAATATGTCCTGATCAAATGAGATGGTTACATAAGACTGTCAAAAGGCACCATTAAACCTATTACCAAGAGACTGCTCAAGCTACCATATAATCAAAGTGTGTTAAAGGATTCTTTTTGATAACATTGGCATAAAAAGATATCATCAGACTCAGCTATTATTGTCTTTAACACAACCACAAGTAATATGAGGTGAAATGTGCTCAGTAAAATCAAAATGTTGCTTATCTTGGCTGAGGTTTGTTCTGTCATATTGCTTTTAAACAGACTGTTTATTTCATTTAATAGTGAAATCCCATTGAATGAGAAACCTCTGATTTATCCTTCAAGTAGTTGGCAGATAACATGATGTTAAGTCAGTCTTTCATCTCCCAGTTCTATTTTCATCTTTTTTGCCATATGTCAGTGAATAAACTAATAAAAAAAAAATGGACTCAAATGCAGCCCAAATCCATCATAACATGCCTTAGCAAGCTGTCATTTACTTCCACTAGCCATATAAAGCTCTTTATCAAATTAGTCTCTGCTTACAACCTTTAGAAGAAAGTGAAAGTTAAAAAAAACCTCATTACAAGGTTTCATCTACATTCTTTTGAGTCAATTGTGAGAAGTGAATCCATAGCAATTAGCAATGAAGCATTAAAGAATTGCTAGAATTTAATCCAAATTACCTTTGCAAATGGATTCAAAGTTGAAGATCTTGAAACTGAAACAGTCTTTTGAGTGAATTAGTGCAAATAATGTGCTAATGGGAGATCTTGAAAGATAAATGACTGTCAAGAACAGTGATTCATAAGTAATTGATTTTTAGTTTTGTAATAAAAATACTAGTCTGAACCACACTATAAATTCATTTTATATATTGGCTATGATTTTTTTTGACTTAAATGGGAACTTAAGATCCTAGGTCCTATATTGATATACGTGTTTAGACAATGAATTGTAGGTGAACTGTATCTTGCATTTTCACCATACACATTCCTACTTAAAGGTGGGATGAATGGAAGTTTCTCTCTTTGCTTCTATGGCAAGATGTTAACTGACATCTCTCAACAAGTGGCTCTTAGACTAGACGTTCCCCTATCAGGATGAGCACTACATTCATTTTCCTGCTCCTGGCTATATGCAATTACTATTGACACAATTTCATGTTGTACATGGGAGAAATTGAACACAACGCTTTGTAGAATGTTCCAAAAAGCAAGAATAAAAGCATTTATCTGAACAGTGGGCCCAGACATCAAAAAGAAAGGAAAGATCTTGAACTTTGATCTTGCATATATTGGCTGAATGCTTTAGTTCTTGGGTAACTGTGAAAAGACTGGAATCATCATATCAGTACCCGTAAATATATAATTTGGTGAAAAAAAAGGAACTGTTGACATTTTTCAGTGAAGCCAACCTCCCTCCCCCAAAATTTCTAGATGATCAAGCAGAATTTTGTTGAGTGAAGAAAATTTAAATATTAAAAAAATTGTTTTAGTAAAAAATATTGCAATACTAAATCAGAATAGACTACTTATTAGCTCATTTTTTCTTCATGGGATCAACATTTTTGCTGAAGATAACCTGCCACTCAAATCTTCTGTATTTTACTACATTTGAAAAGGGATTCCACTGTGAATCAGTAAAATATTTCATAAATTTGGTACACAAAAAAGCATTGCCATTCATTTTTTTGCATGACTTTTATTAATATGATCCTGCTGCACATGAAAATTTTGATCAAAACTGATGTAGTCTGATGCCTCCTTGAAAACTTGTGAAAATTTGCATAGGCAGAAAATAATTAGCAAAGCTGGTGCTAAGATGAGCCTCTTGCCTTGAAGAAGTTCTGAGAAATCAATTTTTCCTTCATATACTGATGGCAATTTGCAAGTAGTCACCCCTTTTATTACATTCAGATGCTTGCTCAAATCAAAATGCCAGGCCATGATTTGCTAACACTATTTCCTACAGTAGCTATGGGCTCCTTGGAGTTCTTTTGGCCGAGTACCAAACTAGCTTGTCTCTGCTCTGCTTGTGACATTTTGTTTGATAACAACGTAAAGTGGTAAGGCCACGGAATGTATACATAGCACTATACACTAATAAAGTGTTTATCTTTTAATGTCTCCCAGATGGTTGCCTGTAGCTTTTTCCAGTAGTAAAGAGAATGTGTTGGCTTGATGTGATCTTGTGTTTATATTGTCTTTGGGGTCTATGAGATAAGTCACGTTCTTTCTTCCTTTGCTGTTGTAGAATCAGTAAGGCAAATGTTATCTTAATGGTCTGTTTCTCTATGTGTAACACATGCTAGGTTGATTTAATATTTAGGATCAAGTAGTAATAAAAACTGTGGTTAGAAGAACATCCTTGAGGGAAAAGCAGTCAATAATTTCTGTGTTACATGAAATTAAAAAATTCTATGAGACTCATGAAAACTCCAGGGAGTTTTGGAGTGATTAGAATGCAAAGAAGACTTCTCAAATTTAGAATAAAATTCAAGACACAACGTGTTTCTTCTGCCATTCAGAAAAGAAGGGCATGACGTTTGGGTTTCTTTATTACTTACTTTTTGACATTATTATTTATGGTAGTTAAGGCAGGTGCAAATGGCAAGTGTTGTGACTACCTTTTTACTCACATTTCGCACAATAGTAAATCACCAGCAGACTCAGCATTGAGTGCCGTGGAGCAGTAGGCAAATGAACTGACTTTTTACACAGGTAGGAGTGTCTGTTGAGCTAAGGCTGAAAATCAGTCAAGAAAAATCAATTGAAATATTCTTACAAGTCATTAAAATGAAAATGTAACGTTAGAAGTTTTTCATTGTTTACTGTATGTGCTGATTTTGGCTGGCATAGAGTTAATTGCCTTCCTAGTATCTAGTATGAGTCTGTGTTTTGGATTTGTGACTAAAACAGTGCTGATAACACAGGTATGTTTTCATTACTGCTGAGCAGTGCTGAAACAGAGTCAAGGGCTTTTCTACTCCTCACTCCACCCCACTAGCAAGAAGAGTGGGGGTGCACAAGGAGCTGGGAGGGGACACAGCCAGGACAGCTGACCGCAGCTGAGCGAAAGCTGTTCCATACCATATGACATCATCCTCAGCATATAAAGCTGGAGGAAGAAGGAAGAAGTGGGGGATGTCCAGAGTTGATAGTGTTTGTCTTCCCAAGTCACTGCTACACATAATGGAGCCCTGCTTTCCTGGAGATGGCTGAAGACCTGCCTGCCCATGGAAGTCGTGAATGAATTCCTTGCTTTGCCTGTACATCTAGCTTTGCTTTACTTACTGACCTGTTTTTATCTCAACCCATGAGTTTTCTTACTTTAACTTTTCTTGTTCTCACTTCCATTCTGATATGGCAGGAGTAGGTGAGCAGTTGTATGGTACTTAGTTACTCTGTCATGAGATACCAGGAAATATTTTTGAAAATGTTTAAATGATTTTCAAGCCCAAGTACTCTTTCAATACAGACATTTAGGCCCAGACTATTTGAGCTTGACAAAGCACTTCACAGTGTATGCAATTTATTCTGTGTCTGTTACAAAAGCATCTGTCAGCATAGTGATCATCATCAAGAATGTGATCTTCAGTTGACAGCAGAAACTTCCATTATACAAAGAGATGTATTGTCAAAACTGAACTTCTGCTGAATTAGCTAATTTTGTTTGAAAAGGCTAGAAGAGAAAACGTTAGTGGAGGCACTGACTTGTCAGGATGACACAGAATACCTTTGGGTCTGAATTTTTCCTAGTCCAAACATAGATTTAAATGTGCAGATCTGCAAAGGCTCACTAAGCAAGATCCAGGACAGGCTGTGGGTCTTTAAGTTTACCTGCGGAATGTCTAGGTGTTATGAACGTGGTACTACAAAGTTCCACATTGCTTAATAACATGGCTTCCAGTGCACACTCTCTGAGGCACTTTGGAAAGAAATCCACACAGCCAGCATCTTGAACAGGTTGTAGCTTGAAGTCAGCTGGCTAATGGGAAAGCTTTCCTGAGAGAGCCCCTAAACACCAGGCACAGGGACAATCCTCAAATGCCACCTGCTGGATATCTGAATAACAATGCAAGAAGATAATTTTGTCCACTGAAGATCCACAGGTAGATGATCGTAATTTTCTTTTAAAAAAAAGCTCATAATTTTCTTTTAAAACTCTACCTTTTAGGTGGTAGAAACAGTAGCATTCTGATGCTCTAACAAATATGTACGATGATGACACTTATCAAGAGAAGGGAGGACTGATTCAGTTGTCTGTATTATCTGAGGGGATCAAATTAATTGTTTCTACCTTTCAAATGGGAGGCTATAGATGCTTTCCACCCATTGCACTGAAGCTGTGAAAAGGTGAGGACCCTGTGTTGAAGAACATAGCTATAATCTGATGGTCAGGACTTTTGGCTGCAGGGGAGAGAGAATGACCATGAGCTCTATTTTCATGTTAATACCTGCAGGGGACAGCTGTGGGATAAAACAACTGCTGAAAAAATCAGTAAGACATTAAAGAGGGGAAATAGTTGTTCATGCCAGCCGCACATGATGGCGTAGAAATTAGGTCTTGCTCTTCTGTGTTCTAACAGATGGACATATTTGATTGAAATGTTTAGCTACATAGATAAAATGTAGTTAGAGCTGCGTATAACCTAATTTACTACTATTGGCATGCTGATTAAATGAACGTCATTATTCAAAATTACTAAAATACACCTTATGTGGATTCCTAAGCTTAATAAAGCCAGTCAGTGGAGAAAGACCACTGAAAGGAGCTGTTTTAAATCAGTCATGTTAATAATAGGACCAGTGTTTTCAACATTTCCATTAATAATTTGAAAGGAAATAAAAATGTGCCACATACAAAATTTGCCTAATCAATTTCCAGAGTAGAAAATAGTGCCTAAAGCACAGAAATTTGACAGTTTTGTATTCTTATCTGTGGCCTCTCCATCAATATGTACCTCGGTACTGCCACATATAAATGTAGACCTTTCAAAATGACAAATGCAGAAATTAGCTAAAACCTGTGGACCTCACATTAAAAAGGTTTCTAATACAACCTTTTAAAAGGTCTTCTAGTAATCATAATAAATAAAAATCTCGATTTGATCTTTATTATGAAGTTGTAGAGAGAAAAGACAATAAATCTGGAGTGGCATGAAATAGGAATTTTTATTTCTGTTTGTGGTTTTATGTCTTTGTCTGAGGCAGATAAACAAAAGAGGGCCAGCTTTTATGCCTATGTCCTGGAGTTAAGGTGGACTGATTAGTTCACATTCATGATGCTTAGGACCTTCTCTACAGCAGGTTTCTCCTGAAGAGATGGTTGGAGCAGTCAAAAGCAAGACAGGGAAGGAATTAGCCATCAGAGAGGATGATTGGTGTTCAAGCTCATTCCTTGGCCCTTTCCCCTGTAATGTAATGTATGGGTGCACCTGCTGAGACCTTGATTAGAACTGTGAGTTCACTTTAGTGTACATATTTTCAAAAAGGTCCAGCATAATTCTAGTGAGGTTAAAAAGAAGTGTCAAGTAGTTGGAGAGACAGAAATAGTACAAATCAGTGGAACACTTGAGAAAACTAGATTATTTGTCTTTTTAAAAAGGAGGGTGAGGAATTGTTGTGATTATAATGCATAAATACTCAGGGAAAGAAAGAAGCCTGGTATAAAAGACTTTTCAAATAAGTGAAACAGCAAGAGCCAGCTATTGGAGGTGAAGCCAAAAAAACTCAGATTAAGTACAATATGATTTATTAAAAGTAAGCTGATGAAAGAAGGAGCAGATATATATTTTACCAAAGGAAGAACTTGGTTTTTCACATTTCTGTTGCTTTAGATCAAGACTTTTCAAGAAGATATGCTTTAGTCATATGCAAACTTTTTGTTCAATAATGAAAAGTACCATCTGAAATATAATCAGCATTCATATGCAGTCAGTTTAAATGACCTAATGTGTCCCTTTTGGCCTTTATTTCTGTCTCTATATGCCAAAGCATTAATATTAACTGGAAATTATCAGGTAGAGTAAATAAGTTCTGTAAGATTTACTTTGCATTGTCCTAGGTAAGAATTAAATACAGGTGAAACAGATTTAAATATACAAAGATCTAAAAATATGAAATCAACAATAAATCATTTACATTAAGACTTTGTTCTCCTCAAAAGACTTGGCATCAACTTATTTTAAAAGATATATAACATTTTGGGAAAACACTGTCCTGACAGAAACAAAAAAAGAGGATCTTTCCTGCACTGAGGGTAAGGTAACAATTATGATTGGTGGAGTTTTTCTAGACTACCATAGAATCATAGAATGGTTTGGGTTAGAAGGGACTTTAAAGATAATCTAGTTCCAACCCCCCTGCCAAGGGCAGGGAAACCTTCCACTAGCCTAGGTTGCTCAAAGGCCCATCCAGCCTGTACTTGGACAATTCCAAAGTTGAGGCATCCATGAGTTCTCTGGGCAACCTGTGCCAGTTCCTCACCACCCTCACAGTAAAAAGTTTCTTCCTAATATCTAATCTAAACCTACTCTCTTTCAGTTTAAAGCTGTTCCCCCTTGCCCTGTCACTACATTCCCTTGTCAAAATTCCCTCTCCAGCAATCTTGTAAGCCCCTTTTATGTACTGGAAGGCAGCAATAAGGTCTCCCTGTGGCCTTCTCTTCTTCAGGCTGAACAAGCCCAACTCCAGCCTGTCTTCATAGGGGAGGAGTTCCAGCCCTCTGATCATCTTTGTGGCCCTCCTATAGACTTACTCTGAGAAGTCATCCTTCCTGTGCTGAGGACCCTGGAGCTGAACGTGGTACTTCAGGTGGGGTCTCCTGAGAGCAAATAATATATTGTATGCCTGATCTGGAGATGGGAGACAATTGAATCAAGTAATTATTTTTTTTGATGTGTATGGTGAGTCTAATAGAAGAGACGTGCTTTACAACGCTTATTTACGGGATATGAGCAGTCCTTTACTGGAACACCATTGGTAACCACAGTTAGTATGTTGGTTTAAAAAATGACATACATGCAGGGTTTTTTGGTCATTATTTCTCAAAACTATGCTTAAAACAATGATCTAGTGTATTATTAAGATCTCTCAAATGATCACTTGCAGTCAGATGGTATAGTTTTTTATTAAAATTATTAAGACCTTCTTAGCCTGGATAGGAATGGGATTGCACCAGGTGCATATACACTGTAAAATTGGTTTGCTTCTTGTTTTACTTCTGAAACATATCTCTGCTAATGATCTTCACAGTGCACACATTAATTCAGTTATGGATTCCAAGGAGCAAACTGAGAAGTAGAAATCTGGCTATGAAAGAAAGAATAGT
Organism: Cephalopterus ornatus; assembly: GCA_013396775.1. Taxonomy (NCBI): domain Eukaryota; kingdom Metazoa; phylum Chordata; class Aves; order Passeriformes; family Cotingidae; genus Cephalopterus; species Cephalopterus ornatus. The sequence goes on from VZRE01011746.1 coordinate 68,744, forward strand.
TTGTTGCAGGGGATTGCATTATACAAAGAGCCTTGATATGAGCCAGTGCCAAAACTTGTCCTAGTAACCAGGCTTCAATCTGTGCCATCAGTAACAAGATCAGTATGGACAAACTTCAGGCTGCTAAAAAGTTAGTCAATAGGGAATGTATTCACTGTAATTAGGGACTGTAGTTGTAATTAGATCTATGGTGAAACAGAGTGTGAGACAAAAGAATCACATCAACTTAATTTATAAAAATAGAAAAAGGTCATGAACCTCAAATATTTTAAGGTCAGAAGTCACTGTTTGATGTCTTGGTTGATATAGGTCATAGGACTTCCATGAATTAATTAGCATTGACTTCTATGGGACTAAGACCTTTACTATTTATGTTTTTCCCCTTATATGTAACTGCTGAAATCACCAGATCAGAAAGAAATTTAAGATGTTTTTCAGTTCATTCACTTTGAACTTTTCAATGCTATTTGCTGTCCCCTGCATCAATGTTACGTTCTTCTATAAAGGGAACTTATATGCCTTTTCTCATCTGGGCTCTGCAAGAGCATAATTCTTATTAGCTCCAGGTAACTATGTAACTATGTGAAAATAAAAATGATAGCAAACTGATATTTCACAGAGAAAGGGAGGGAGAGGAAGAATATGATAGGAATGGAACTGCATAAATGTATTTTCTCTTGTCTCTGGGTCGGTTTGCAGACTATTGGGCTAAATAAGTAAGAAAGAAAACACCCTCAACTGTTTTAAAGGTCATTGCAATGGATGTCTCACTGCTTTTTAAAAAATTTTATTCCTTCGTATTTTTAAAGGAAATTACAGTCTTCAGTATGCAAAAGTGGGAAGAATCTTGTATCCAAGTTAGTTAAAAGATGATACCTTTGTGACAATATATAGAGATTATGTGAGAGTTCTTCCCAGGCATATTCCCTTTGTCCGTGTAGATCTGCAAGTGTAGGGAAACCTAGTCAAGTTACCTTTACGTTTACTGACTACTATTGGATTTATATTTCTTTTTTGTTTGTTTGTTTTTAAATTGTTTTGTGAATAGATGTAAAGTTTGGAACCCACAGCAACTTGTGGCAAATAATTGAATAAATTAAATACATACTGTATGAAAACATTCCTCTTTTATCTACTTTGAATCATCTTCTTGATCATTAAATTTGATGGTCTAGTTTATTCGGTCATTTCTTATAGTGAAACTTTTCCTTTTTTCCTGGATCTGGCTGAGCTAGATAATTTTCTCCATAGCAACATGTATGGTCTGTGTTTTGAATTTGTGATCTAAACAGTTTTGATAACACAAGGATGTTTTACCTATTGCTAAGCAGTGCTTACACAGTCAAGACCTTTTCTGCCCCACCACACCAGTGAGGAGGCTGAGGGTCCATGGAAGCTGGGGAAGGGATACAGCCGGGACAGATGACCCCAACCGATCAAAGGGATATTCCATTCCATATGGCATCATGCTCAGCAATGAAAGCTTGGGAAAGAATGAGTTCATGGCTATAGTGTTTGTCTTCTCAAGTAACCATGAAGTGTGCCAAGATTCTGCTTTCCTGTAGGTGGCTGAACATGTGTTTGTGGATAAATTCCTTATTTTACTTTGCTTGTGTGTGCAACTTTGCTTCACTTAGTATACTGTCTTTATCTTGGTTCATGCTTTTTCAGCTTCTGCTGCTCTGATTTTCTCCCTCATCCTCTCTGGGGGTGGTGAGTGAGTGACCTGGTCAGCCTCTGACTAGGGCAATTCACCACAGCTCTCTTAGACAAAGTTTTCTAGTTTTCTTTGTGAATCTTCTAGGTTTGCTGTATTCCTTTTTGAGATGTGGGAACTAGAACTACACATGATTTGCAAGATGCAGGTGCATCACAGAATGGAATGATGAAATAATATTGTCATCTATTGTGTTATCTTTTCCTTTCCTAATAATTTTTAGCATTTTGCTTTCCTGTCTAGCAGCTACTGATATTTTTCATGGACTATCCATTATAGTAAAAAGATTTTTTTTTTCCTCAGCGGTAATTAACTAGTTCAGAACTCATCACTCTGCCTGCAATTTAGGATTTGTTTCCCCCAATGGACATAATTTTGCACTTATCAAGACAGAATTTCATCTGCTACTTGCAGCGTCTTTTTAATCCCCCTTAAAGTGTCAGTGGGCAAAACAGTACCTACAGCGTACTCTTGAGAAATGCTGTTCTATACCAATCAAACACTACAGAGAGAAAGGGCTCCAAGTGTTTGAACTAGATTGTCCAGAAAGATATGACAAGAATTTATTTTGTGCATAATTATTCTCAGGGAAAACCTTACATAAGTTACAGAGATTTATACTGACAAAAGAAAGTGATGTTCCACTTTGTCTATATGGCTATTATCTCAAAAATGTATTCTTAATATATTCTCATTCAAAAATAAGTTCTTTATTAGCCAATTCTCTTTCTACTTTAACAAGCTAAAAATGAGCAGACAGCTTTCTCATATTAATGAGCAATATTACATTTCTTTGGCTTGAGAGGTATGGTTACTTTGGGCCATACTTCTCTGACACTAATGCCTGAGTTCAAAGACATGAATAAATACAGATTAGAATGGAAATATACAAGGGATCATATATGTCTGAATCTTTTGCTTAGGTAAAAGAGAAAGGAGATTAATTTCTCCCCCAAAATTTTGGGAAATCCATTATTAATCTAACATATCATACCTAAGAAATGTGCTGCTACTAATACGTGTGAATATACTTACGCAAAAATATTTCAAATGTAAATTTAAATATATTTAAAAGAAAGTTGTCTCAACCACTTGTGATTACTTCGGCATTCTTGCAAAAGCAGTTATTTATTTTCTTTTTCCAGAATGGAGTACACAGTCAAGTCATGCTTAATGACTGGATCAACCCAGAGCAATACTCAAGCCTGTAGCTTAGTAAATATGATGGTATTTGCTGAGAAGACTACATATTTGTAAGACAGTGGCCTAGGAATCTTTCAGATCTAATTTCCTGGTTTTGTTTGAAAAGCAAGAGGTCAACCCAGATGCGTTGAAAGAGGATAAAATATGCATGCAGTAAGTTTTTATTTGAGATCCTAGAGTAGCATATCAAGGGCAGTTATTTTTCTCTTTCATTATCAAATTTTTTTTTACTAATCTATACTCACTGACACTGTTTCAGGTCTCAGAAGTGTTGCTGCTTTGTTAAACAACAAGCAACCCAACAGCTGAAGGGGAGGCATAAGATGTGGGTCGAAAAATAACACTTATTCACAGATTTTCACATTCTTTTCCCAAACATATATCCCTAGCCTAATTTTTTTTTCCTGCCTCTCACAATACATTAAGTGTTTTAAAACAATATGTTGGATGTGCCTCATACCGTAATAAGACATAAAAGACAAAGACATCATGGACATAAGGTGCACGGCAAAGTACAGTTTGATCAAGAGTGTAGCAAGAATATATGTATCTTGTTGCACTTTTTGAGTAAAAAGTATTAAATGTGCATTCCGTGCCATGACTGTCCACCATGCATGATGCATTGTGTTGGTTTTTCTGTCACGCTTCCTCCATTTTGCTTTCCTACAAAAGTTCTGGCTGCAACCCAGACACTGCTAAATAAGCCTGTTCCTTGCTGCAGCGCTCAGCATAAGGTACGCATCAAAGATGGAGAAGAAAAAGTAGCAGGCATGCTGCATAGGCTGGCAATATTCAGCTGGTGGCAGCCTGTTGGGGTAATTCTCAACTTGTTGCCAGAATTGCCTCCAGGCTTTGCTGTGATCCACATTTGGGACTTGGCCCAGGAACAGAGTCAGGATGCTGTGAAGTTTGTCTTTGATGCCTGTTATCAGCTGTGCCCACTGCAATCCAGGCACAACAGAAAGCAAGGTCCAACAGCTTTCCCACTTCTAGGCAAGTACCTGATCAGCTTTCCAGATATTTTTCTGGCCTCTCCCTGATGGAACTGTGCCTGCCTGACACTTGCATTTCTCTCTGCATTGTAGCTTTCAAGGAGACCCTTTTTTCCATGGTTGTCTAAAATAAAGCAGTTGTGAGACTTATAAGCAATGATGTTTTCAGTTAGGCTGAGAACACACCCTCCCCCCTCAAGGGATTAGCACATGCAGTGCTCAGATGCTCAGAGCTGACAGACAGACAAGGTGACAGCTCTCAGAAGGGGCACTTTGGAGTAAGCTTCTGTAAGCCTCCTCAGCAACCCCAAGGTGCTGGGTTCCCCGCGTTAAGATTTGTCGACTGTGAGTTTACTGTGCTTTCTTTGTAGCTTTTTTTTCTTATCTGGGAGAGTATTGCCCTTCCCTACTGTAAAATACTTTAAAATGAAGGGGTTTAGCTTCAAATTGCTTAGCTACTGAACTAAAGGACTATGGGTGAAAGCTCTCATCAAGGACACAAAACATGTTTAACCACGTCTTATTCGATATCTCACAGTACTACTCTGCTTGATCTATGCTTAGGCATGGGTAGGGAAATCTAGACTTGATCCCACTTTTTCTCCTAGGTTAAATCCTCAGAGAGCTGCAGATTTGCTATTTTCTGCTATGAATCAGGCAATGGCACTACAATTAACTCTTGAGCTGTAAAAATGAAGACGTCGGTTCACTATGTGACCATGCTCTCAAACCTTCATTGCTTCTCTGGAACAGAGGAAAGGTTTACAGTGTGGCTCTGCCATTTCATATTTGTGATTAGCAGTCTATAGGTGCCCAGATTTGAGTTATGTATACTACAGTCTCTCACAGTTAATGTAGAGAAAAAAATAAGTATTTCCAGAGCATAATTATTCTCATCCTAAAGTGTCTCTCTAAAACAGATTAAGTGAATGGTGCTGTAAGAGTACCAAGAAAGCCTATGGTAAATATCTCATCTGCTGATATCGAAACAGCATAAATTTAAAATTAGGTGAGGTGAACTGAATTGCTTAAATTTCAACTAGCTTCCATATGATAGGATTTTTATGTAGGAGAGTGCTAACAAATCTGTTTGAAAAAATTAGCTAGAGAGGGCAAAAAGCCGGGTTGAGTTCCAGGTTCAGATTCCTGACTATAAGGTCTCTGCAGAGCAGATATCTGTATGTGAGCTATGTATCCTACAGTTAAGGGAGATCTAATTAATACAGTTAGTGGAGCTGAAGCAGCTTTTCATCTGGGCAGATGAACATATCTTCTTTAGGCTGAGCTTTGAGAGCTTTCTTTTCACTGTCTTTAATGGAAACTTAGGCATCGTAGAAATAAGTAACAGTGATATTTCATTGCTTTTAGTGATGTAAGTGGATGAATGACTGTGCTTTCTACATTTTTGCTCATGCTCAAGCTTGGAACTCGGGACATAGATGTTTGTATTTATCAGTTGTTGGCTTAGCAAATAATGACTCACTCATGCTAGGCCAAAAGGTGTTTGTAGATGATTATAACCAATTGAGCTTTTGAATACTGGGGAGGTGTCAGGACTACACAATACTTTTGCACCATTTTTAAAACATATATATCACTCAAGGAATTATTTTTCCTTGACAAAGGAATTTATATACTTTTCTATGACTCATTGGATCTTCAGCTATGGCACTGTCACAGTTTAGGCAAAACTGCTGTGTGAGAGTTAAAAGTTAAATACTGTATATATAATCTAGGGAATTGACGGGGCATTAAGGGGAACAAAACTTGTGCTGGGAGAGCATTTACTGTTATTTCCACTACACTGCTCTTCCAGGAGTTGCAATAGCTCATGCTAACTCCTTACAGAAGAACTACATGGCTCATAAGTGCACAACCTTTGTGAATTTATAACTAAGTCAAGATCTATTGATCTTTACAGTGTCAGGGCTGGATGACCTTAGAAATATATAAAAGCTTACAGCTTATGGAGTTCAGAGTACCATCTGAAATGAGTATTTGGCTTCTAAACTTTCTAAGCTTGAATTTGCATTTTTGGGCATATTCTACTGCATATAGACTGGGACTTGACTGAGACCTGGAAAACCTTGAGAAATGGGCCCACAGGAACCTCATGAAATTCAACAAGGCCAAGTGCAAAGTCTTGCAGCTGGGTCAGATAAACCCTGGTATCAATACAGGTTGAGGGATGAACGGATTGAGAGCAGCCCTGCTGAGAAGGACTTGGTGATACTGGTGGATGAAAAGGTGGGCATGAGCTGGCAATGTACACTTTCAGCCCAGAAAGCCAATTGTATTGTGGGCTGCATGGAAAGGAGTGTGGCCAGCAGGTTGAAGGAGGTGATTCTGCCCCTCTACTCTGCTCTGGTGATACCCCACCCAGAGTAGTACTATGTCCAGCTCTGGAGTCCTCAGCACAGGAAGGACATGGACCTGTTGGAGTGGATCCAAAGGAGGGCCACAAAAATGGTCAGAGGGATGGGACACCTCTCCTATGAGAAATGGCTGAGAGAGTTGCGGTTGTTCAGCCTGGGGAAGAGAAGGCTCCAGGAAGACCTTTTTGTGGCCTTCCAGTACCTGAAAGGGGGCTTATAAGAAAGATGGGGACAGACTTTTTGTCAGGCTCTGTAGTGATACAACAAGTGGTAACAGTTTTAAACTAAAAGAGAGTTGATTTGGACTAGATATAAGAAATCAATTTTTTATGATGAGGATGGTGAGACACTGGAACAGGTTAGCCAGAGAGGTCATAGATGTCACATTTCTGGAGATATTTAAGGTCAGGGACTCTGAGCCACCTGATTCAGTTGAAGATGTCCCTGTTCATTGGAGGGATGTTGGTCTAAATGGGCTTCAGTATTTTTCATGTCTCTCAGTGATGCTTCTTAAAATCAAGTTATCTCCTTACATGAAGTTCGAATACTTAACCGTTTGCTTCCAAAGCCCACCATCGAGGTCATTCTTCTGAGTACATGGTGCAAAGTTATCAATATCCATGATTTACCTGTGGATAAAACCATGCCTTCATCTGCACCATGAAGATCTACCGATTCAAACTCATGCTTTCTGATCCATATTGCTACAACCAGACTGGAAAACTAGTGTTACTGTGCTATAAAGATGCCACTTGCAGTTCAAGAATTTGAAAAAAAGTGGTCCTGAAGCTAGAGTCTTTTGAGAGAAACAAATGACTCAGACAGAGAATGTGCAAGGTGAGGTAATATACTTTGGGGTTTTTTTTGCTCTAAGAGATTTTTTTTCTGTTTGAGACTTAGTTTTGGAGACACCTAACATTGTTGGTTTTTTTGAGTTTTATTTATACAGATATGAAAGTCTGGCAATGATGGCAATGTAGAGTGAACTAATGATCTCATTTATCAGTTTTGAAGTTTCATTTCTAACTAAAGTGCTAAAAGAAAATTAAGCTTTTAATTAAACATGCTTAAACCACACTGGTTTTTTAAATGGCATTAAATGGCATTACAATTGTACTTTAGAAAGACTTCTTTCTACTTATGAACTCTACCCATGACAGTGTAGTTTTAAGTTCAAAGCACTATGAAATTACTTCCTCTGTTCTGTGACAAGTTTGGGTGATTACTTGTTTTCTATTTTCTTTCAGACATTTGCTAACTGTTGAGAGATCAATTTATCTAAATATTGTGTAGGAGGCTAAAAATTGAACAGTTTATTTTTGTTGTAGGATGTACTTTCATTTTTTAGAAAATGTCAATCATCTATGTTTTTCATGCATTACTCATTTTTTGAAAGAGGTAATGAAGCTGCTGTAATAAAATAATTTTTGGTTGCTTTACATTGAAATGTCTTTTTATGTATGACAAAATTCAGCTTCCAAAATTGAAATGAAGTCTAGGAGTCCAATTATTCAGTTGGTATGATTTCACTGTTTTCAACAGAATTTTTTTGACTTACCATGATGGTCTGGTTCTAACTTTCATTAATAAAATTTGGGACAAAGTTATGGTATTGATCTGACATAAATAAAAGGTATAAACCTTAGAGTTCCCCACCTAGAGAATATTGTAGATATAATATTAAAGCATAATAGAGCATAATAGAGCCCTGAATAAGGAACCCATTTAAGAATGCACCCCATCCCAAAATAAATAATTGCTGAAGCACTTTCAGTATGATTAATACTAATATCTGAGAAGTCACGGTGAAAGGAAGGAAATGGGGTAAATGTGATTGTCAGTGTTCAAAAAAAGAGGAAGCTAAGAATGACAGGCACATCAGTTAAACTTGTTCTGTTGAAAATTCTGTAACAAATCATCAATTATTTCAAGACACCTGGAAGATAACAAAGATAATGAAAAATCTGTCAAAAATTGATTTTTCCAAATCAAACCAATATTTTTCCAAATTAACATAATGGGTTTTGAGAATAAGGAAAAGGAAATGGATAGCTTCTATTTTGAATTTAAGAAATTTTTGGACACTGTCTATGATTGCATTCTCCTAAGGAATCATGCTCTTGTCATCCATACTGGATACAAGCAAAATAGATTAGAAACATTAAATGGGAGTGTAATTTGTAATGGATCTAAATACAATGGAAAGGTATATTGAGGTTGTTTTGAAATGAATTTTTCCAGACCTATTTCTGTTCAAAATTTTACTAATGGTTGCATGGTAGAATATGGAGACTGCCTATTACAGTTGTGAAGGCAGAAGCCTGGGTAATATCTATGGTGTACTGGAGGACAAGATTAGAATCCACACCATTTTAATGCTGGAGAAGGGGCCTCAAAAACAGTGCAGTTCTGGAGAGATGAATAAGCAAAAATTAACAAAGAATAACCAGAAAAAGAATATCAAAGCACTGAAGAAATTGCCTGGAGAACTGTGGCATCTCCTCCATTCAGTGACTTTAAGAGTCTGCAGAACAAATATCTACCAGGGATACTATTTCTAGAAGCAGAGAAATGCTCAATAGACTTATGTGTGGTACCAAACCAAGTGAAGCAGTTTATAAAGTTGTAGGCAGAGCTGCAATTCAGAGGGAACTCTAAAAGCTGGAGGAATGAACCAACTGGAACTTCATGAAGGTCAACCAAGGCAAGTGCAGTCCTGCACCTCAGAAGCTGGGGAATAGAATTATTTTGTAAAAAATCACCTGAGGGTCCTGGTGTATAAGGAGGTTCAAGATAAATCAGTGCTGTGCCTTTGCAGCAAAGAGGGCCAGCCTCATACTGGGCAACAAGAGTGTAGGCAACAGGTCAAGGCAAGTGATTATTGCCATCTATTCAACACTCTTGAAACCACATTTCTTTCCAATTTTGAGCTTTCCAGTACGAGAAAGACATTAACATACTGAGGTCACCAAGGAAGTGAGGGGACTTCAGCACCTGGACTACAAGGAGGGACTGTGAGAGCTGGATCTGTTCAGTCTTGAGAAGAACAGGCCATGGGGAAACCTTACTGTTGACTGTAACTTTCTCATGGGAGGGGAACAGAGAATATGGGGGCAGACTTTTCTCAGAGATGTACAGCAAGGGCACTGAACACAAATTGGAACACTGAAAAATCTTATTAGAAAGAAGGAAAATTTCTTGTTGTGGGTGTGGTCAAACAGTGGAGGAGGCTGCACAGATGGGTTATGGATTCTCCATCTATGAAGATACTCAAAACCTCACTGAACACGGCCCTGAGCCCCCTGCTTAATTTGCCTTGCTTTCAGCAGTAGTGGGATGGCCTCTAGAATCCCTTCCTATATAACATGCTTTATGCCTATGTGATTCTATAGGGTAGAAATACAAATTGCATATATATTCTAAAATATTCTAAAATTTGTGCTGAACTGAGGAAACTAATTTTTTTATTTCGAAAAATGCTAAGTTTGTTCCTTGGTTACAGAGATGATTTAAGAACCTGCCCACAGTGGCGAAATTGGTAGGTGATATCTTAGCCACATGTTAACTTATTGGATCGATTACCCGTTGGGTATGGCCACACAATTATGCTGCAGGGTCATCGGCAACAGGAAAGGTCATCTGAAGCATCTGAAAGGTCAGACATGCATGCAAGACACACGACAGCTAATCAGCAATTACAAGTTTCTGCGTGTCAACAACTTGTGTGTGTGTGTGTTCAGCTTATAGTGAATACACTGAGGAATTAATGAACTAAAAGTACCTACCATTTGCTGGGCCTAAATGTTTACACTGAGAGAGGCAGTAATTAGCTTCTGGCTAGCTGGCATGGCAAATTAAATCTCAAAATTCTCTCTGGAGTTCTTCCTAATTTCCCAGTAATTCCTCAGATAATCTGTTACCTAAACTGTCATTCTGTACCTACTTTTTGTCTTGTTTCATCTGATTGCGAGTTCTTTAGGATAGATATTGGACTGATTAAGTTGAGTATTATTTGATTTATGAAAGGAAAAAAACTGGTTCAAGGTATTTAACCATGTGTTTATAAAGTACCGTGTAAAGGGATAACAATAGCTGTGATTAACACTAATAATATTACTGTTGTCATGGTTAATAATAAATGTTACCAATACCACTATAAATAATTTGTCACTAGCGCATTAGTTGTTCAGTGAAGGTGGTTTTGATAATAATAAACACTGTCACCAAATAATATTCTTCTTGATTATAGCGGGAACATTCTAGTAATTTACCTTTCTTATAATTTACCTGATGTAGGTAATATATTAAATGGTTCAGTAAATATTAATGTACCTCAAGCTACTCCTTTATTGAGAGGAATAATTACTGCTTGCTTCCATTTGTCAGTTATTTTGCAGTGCATGTCAGAATGCATATGTTGAAGAGGGGCCCACTGAGCCCTTGGGCTTTTACTTTCAAGTGCTTTAATGGCTTAGCTCTGTAAGATATATTTAAAAAAAATTATATGGTATTTTCTTAAGAGATCTAGAGTCACAAGAGTGACTGATTATGATCTAAAAGGTGGTAAACGACTACATTCTTTTTATTATGTCAAAAATAGGCGGAACTGGGAAAGTATTAGAGAGAAGTCTTACACACCTTTCGTGTTACTTTTCTCAGAGTTTGTGGCTACAATTAGTTTGTGGTTACCATGGCAAGCAGGCTCCTGTGCTAGATGTACTTCTGAGCCACCTAGTGCAGCTATTTTTATGAGATCCCTTTGGACAGACACCCCAGAAATCAGCCAATAGCTGTACCTGAGTGGGATATAGTGTGAGAGGTATGGAAAATATTCTAATTCAGAATAGCTCATGGGTTTATGCACTGGGCTTTCTTTTGGGTGGGATGGAGCTATGGATATGAATCTTCTCAAAGAGAAGGTGGCTAAGCCTCTAGCTCCTTCAACTGATATGTGCACTTTTGGAACTGTTTTAAACTGATGTGGTGGGCCACCACGTCATTAGTGTGGTGCTAACTGCAAATTGGTGTAGAGTGTTCCTGATTTGCATGACTAGGTTGGAGGAAAATGCAATGTTTAAATCCTCCTAAAGTACAGGCCTGAGATAGCTGTTCAACACCTCAGCTGTATCTAGACATTTGCAAGTAATAAGACTTTGCATACCTAGGAAGCATTAATATTAACCAGCCAAGATCTTGCCAGGAATAGAACCCTGAATTCTACTTTTGTCTCATGAGTTTCTTTTCACAGCTAGTCCCAAGAGTTGTGGCTCAACCACTGATGTTATTAATTATAGTGAGCTAATTAATTAAATAAAAACAACCTAAGTGTATTTTGTAACATATTAAACCAAAATTATTTTTAATTTCTTCCTTATTAAATATTTGATAATAATTAAAATAAACCCTCCTCATACAACAAAGTCAGTGTAATTTAATATTTTTTGAAATGGTCCTACCTAGTTGCTTAAACTGCTGTTTCATGATGTTTGGTTTGTTATGTAGTCCTAACTTCATATTTTAAATATATTATGTATATTAATATATTAATATATATAAAATATATGAAAGTGGTTTAAATTAGAGTAAACAAGTACATCATATTTCATAAATAAATATAAAAGTCTAAAATTTATTTTGAAATTCTTAGTGAAAGGAACAGAATAATCCTGTGGAAGAGGACTTTAAACATTTTAAAGTCCAGTTCCACTCCAAAGACAAGTTAAAGTCAAATATCCTGGAAGTCCCTGAATTGGGAATTAGCAGAATAAAGACAGTCTTTCTTTTTCTCTGAGCTTCCCTTCCTTTGTGTTCTTAAAAAACAAACAAGCAAACAAAACCCCACAAACCCTTTTTGTAAGACTTTGGACCTTTTATGCTTGGGCAAGAAAAAGCGAGGCTTACACCCCCAGAGACTTGAGAATGATGGACAGTAACTGGTAGCTACACTTAAACATTAATTAGATATTCACTCTGATGTATTTTGAATATTTGTGCCAACGCAAAAATCTCAATTTGCTATGGTAATTAGATAGACTTTCTGCATAAATAAGGCTATATTAAGAGAGTTTATGTGGATAATAATTTGTTCATAGACTTGATTCATGATCACTTCCAATTTAATTAATTTATTTTTATGTGAGTGATAGGAAAGTCATACAACTGCACCCCTGCAGCATGTACCTGGGGGCCTTCTGTTAAAGTGCTTTTCAGTAACAGAGGTAAGTTAATGCTGGGCAGATGGAATTTACATAATAAATGGTGTTTTTATGTACATGTGCAAAAAGAACTCGTTTTTTATTGTAATATGATTCACAAACATTCCCAAAGGGAAGAAATCTGTTATTGCTTTGTATCTTCATTCTTATACATGGTAATCATTGTATGAACAAACACATGCACAGAAAAACTCTTGGATTATAAGCAGTAATTATCTCTGCTTAATGTATTTGTCACAGTGTTAGCGACCATCTGATAGGGAATGCTTGTGCTATTTTGCATTCATTCAGGCTTTCAGTAATTTTTTTGAATACTTAAGAAAATTCAGTAGAGCTCAGCTGTGAATGAAATATTAGAGAACGCTACAAAATCTGCTTGCTTAGATCAGTCAATATTGCATCAGAAATTTGCAATTTATGCACTGCAAATGTGCTCCTAAACTGAAGCAGTCCATGGCTTGTACTCTACTCTACTAAAAATTGTTTGGTGTTTATGTTTTTGTTTTCCCACTGCAATAAATATCATGCAATAAGGATAATTACTTTCATTCTGGGAATACTTGTTAAGAACTTGATACTGCCAACCTTGACGAGAGGCACAGGATAGAACTTTGCTCTGAAGCTGTGGTTTGCCAGGCTGCCGGGGGGCATGTTCTGCTGACATCCAGAGAATCTCCAAAAAGATGTGTAATGAAACAGGCAGCTGCAGGCATTAAGGTTAAGATTCCCAGAGGAATTTGTGGTAGTGCATTGGGTTTGCATAGCCAGGTTTTGGTAGTGTTTTGGGCTACAGGGGTGGCTTCTGCGAGGAGCTGCCAGAAGCTTCCCCTAAGTCTGGTAGAGCCAATGCCAGACAGTTCCAGGATGGACCTGCTGCTGGCCAAAGCCGAGCCGATCAAGAATGATAGTAATGCCTCTGTGATAACATAGTTAAGAAGGGAAAAATTTATTACGCAGATGAAAATTGCAGCCAGAGGAGAGCAGAGTGAGAACATGTGAACAACTGTGCAGACACCAAGATCATGCAGAAGGAGGGGCAGGAGGTGAGGCCCCTGTGGTCCGTGGTGCAGACCATGGTGAAGCAGACTGTCCCCCTGTAGCCCATGGAGGTTCACAAGGGTGTGGAGACCCACCTACAGCCCGTGGAGGAGCCCATGCTGGAGCAGGCTGATGCCCACAGGAGGCTGTGACCCCATGGGAGGCCCATGCTGGAGCAGGGTCCTGGCAGGGATCTGCTGACTCGTGGGGAGAGGAGTGTATGCTGGAGTAGGTTTTCCTGGTAGGACTTGTGGCCCTGTGGGGGATTCACACTGGAGCAGCCTGTGCCTGAAGGACAGATCCCATGGAAAAATGACCCATGTTGCCGCAGTTTATGAAGAACTGTTGCTTGTGGAATGGACTCACACTGGAGAAGTTTGTGAAGGATTGTCTCCTGTGGGAGGGACCCCACAAGGAACAGGGGAAGGGCTCCTCTCCCTGAGCAGTGGCAGAAACAACCTGTGATGAACTGACTGTAACCCCCATTTCCTGTCTGCCTGTGCTGCTGGAGGGGGAGGAGGTAGAACTTGGGAAGGAGGGAGGGGGGGGGAGAAGCTGTTTTTAAGATTTATTTTACTTCTCTATCTCCTGCTCTGATTCTGTTAGTAATAAAGGTAATGAATATCCCCATTTTGAGTCTGTTTTGCCTGTGATGGTGATCAGTGAGTGATCTCCTTGTCCTTATCTCAACTCATGAATTCTTTGTTGTATTTTCTTTTCTCTGTCCAGTTGCAAAGGGGAGGGATAGAGTGGGTTTAGTGGGTGCCTGGTGTTCAGCCAGTGTCAACCCACTACAGGTAGCAAAACCTAGTTTTATGTACATTGTACCCTTGCCTGAGAAATTCTCAGGAAGGACATGCACAAAACATGGGAGCCTCACTTCAGCCAATGAGACATTCCCTAATTAGCAACAGGAAAGCAGAGAGGAAACGCTTGTGGTTGAAATAATTTTTATTATTTCCAAGAAACTAAAAACATTTTCTGAGACTGACAGAATGGCCCATGTCCGTCTGGGAACTATAACTTTCAATCTCTTTTAAAGGGAAGCTAGAGAGTTGAGGATAGTTCCAAGGTATGGTCATAAAATGTCCTTAGGAGGAGTGTATCTCCTTTTTTATCATGAGATCAGTGATTATAGTGCACACTTGAAAAGGGGAAAAATTTGTTTGATACCTGTCACTATGTCAGTAGTTCTCAGAGTGCTCCAAATGAAAACTTCGGTTATCTGAAGGAATGCAGTGGCAAAAGCGTAGATTAGTAACTGATGCAGGAGGACCTTGAAGATCTGCCAGCTTTTCCAGAATGCAGACACCTCTGGGGTTAGTATGTCACTGCTAGAAGAGGAAAAGTATCAGGCACATTAGCCGTAGAAAGCCTTCTACAGATGTAAAGTGGAGACAGTTTCTCCAGGGTTTTTTTGTTTGTTTTTTTATTGTTGTGTTTTAGCCCATCTATTTTTTCTGACATGTTGAGCTCAGACTACAGGACGTACTAGGAAGGGAGGAAAAGGCAATTCATCCTGTAGTAGTCCTTCTGTTTAGAAATCATTTGGGAAACATGCAAGAAGTAATAAAAATATTCATCTCAAATTTACTCCATATATCTGAAAATGTCTGGTTTACAGTGTGCACACCTAGAAGCTGCAGTGTACTGAACATTTCAGTGCAGTCTCATTAAATCAGAATAGAAATTTGAAGCCAGCTTTTCAGTTTCAATTACTGATTTTCACTGTCTTTAAAGAAATTTGAGATTCTCCAAATTAAGGTGTAAAACTGTGAATCTTGCTTATTCTGTTTCTTGCACAATTCCTGAAAGGATTGAAACTGATGATTTCCTGTGATATGCGTATGAAATAGACAGCTTGGCATATATGAATTCATCACTTTTCACGGTATGAAACTTGCATGCTGCAGCTAAGTTTTACTAGCCTTGGAATTTATATTCTTTATGGTGTTTTGGACTACCACTAGTAGAAAGGGGAAGGTTATCCCCTATGAAATACAAAAAACCTTTAGTCAGTCTAGGACTCAGCTTTCCTGCTCTAAACCCTCAGATATTGTATTACATCCAATTGGTTCAGTTGGTTCCTATCTTCTGAAAGTAATCAGTAGTTCTTACTGTAATTAACTGTATCAGTGAAGGAATTTCAGGTAATGTTCCTATACACTTAAATCTCTACTGCTTATACTGTTAATTGTACCAGTTTCCTGTATTAAAAATAAAACTGGGGCCATTTGATGGTCTGTTTGCTGAGGTCATCCTATTTTCAAGGGTTTAGACATTTAATATATGATGCAGGCTGTTCTGTATTAGTTACTTGGACATCAGAGAACAGTCCTGTAGGGCATGGCCTCAGTGGACAAAGTTGCTTAATTCAGGGGCTTAACAGAAAAATCTGGGAGAAGAGATACTGCACTGAATTTCTTTCAATTTGTCCAGCTCTAGGAAGACTACCTGTTAAGCATGTGATCCACCAATTGTCACATTAGTTGACTCTTTGTTTATTTTTGCTTAATTATTTTTGCTTTATTGTATGTAAAACAGTTGAATTAGAGATAGTTCCATCTCTCATGAAGAGCTGAACGAAGCTGCAGGTTAACAGAAGCCTTTTCTTCTTACAACATCTTTTAATCTGTTGTGTAAATGCCACAAGTAGGATCCCCTTTCACTACCAGGAAGACAAATGATGTGATATACAGCTACAAGCAGCAGTAGCAGATATTGGTTGATCACAGTATGACCCTCATCATGGAGACCCAGCGTGAGACCTGTAACAGAAGAACAGGGGAGCAAAGACAAATGGCAAAAATTACAGTAGTGAAAAAACCCAAAGCTGATATCTTTGCTTATTGCTGTGACTAGTTGTGCTCCTGTAATATTTCACTAAATGCAAAAATTAATTGAGTCTCAATGTTGATTTTGTTTTTTGACAAAAGCAATAGCAAGTCCTCTGAATGTTGCTTGGCTTTATCCAGGGTGAAGCTGACTGACAGAATCAGAAATTGCTTCTGCATAAATGTTGATTTTATTCTGAGAAGACTCATTAGCAACACTCCAACACTGTACAATCAGGTTAATCTCTGTGACTCAAATATTCTAGCTGTATTTTCCATCGAAGCTGCTTTTGCTTTCATGATAATATAAGCAGCAAATTTTATTGTCTTGCTATATTTAAAACCAGATGGCTGGCCCACTTAACCCCAAGCAAACATTGCAATTCCTCCTTTGTCAGACAGATTTTTGGTATTGCATTGCTGACTGAAGCACCAGGGTTTAGAATCATTGCTAAATTACACAACAACATATTTCTTCTACAAGTCTTCTTAATTGTTTTGTACATTTATATATTAACATATCCATTCTGCTGATGACCAAAAAGTATGAATGGTAATCTAAAATACATGGATGAAACATTGAAAAAGCTCTGCAACTGATAAGTAATTCCTTGTTTGCAGGCATATCCAAATTTGGAATCATCAACACAAGCAAAGACTGACAAAATAATGACATTATCTTTTGAATCAGAAATTGCCAATTATGATCAGTTGAGCTGAGCTTAGTAGTGGAACAATTCCAATTTGTTTGTTTCCAAGATGTATAAATATTTACAGCTCTTTTTTCATCATCATTAACCTTTTCTCAGATTTTTTCTCCCAGGAGAGTTATATCAGTCATGATGACTCAGAGATTATATTGAATGGTCACCTTGAGGCCAATGCTAGTTCGTGACAAAATACTGCTGACCAGAACTTTACATAGAGAGCTTTCCATATCTAAGATCAGTTATGAGATTTCCATCTGTAATCACAGTCTTCAGATATCTTCTATGCTACAAAATCCATCTCTGTCTCTGTGTAAATCTTAAAAAGCAATTGGGTGGACACTTTTGACTTCTATTCCATAGGACATAATAGTTTTACTTGAAATTATGTCTATTCTAAGTCTTTGCAAATGTTTGTTTTATTTTTTCTGATCAGCGAGTTCTCTGTTATTTCCACAGCACTCACAAATTCTCATTTTCTTCTGTGTTTACTTTCTCATTGAGGATCCTATGAGATCTTTCAGTTCATCCACCTATCTAGCCAAAGGCAACAATCAGCAACTCAGAGCTGCTTCACAGTAATCAACATTAGTGTTTTCCAAACTAGGGGACTATTACTGCTAATAGAGACCGTCAGCAAAAGCCAAACTCTGCACTACAGTAGGTTTCTCAGGGCCGTTCCTGCTGGGTTTTGGGTATCTCCAAGGATGGAGACCACAGCTTCCCTGCGCAACCTGTGCCTCACTTATGGTGAAGAATTTTTCTCTTATGTTTGATTGCAATTTATTGTATTTCAATTCATGCCTGTTGTCTCTTGTCTTGTCCATGGGCACCACTGAGAAAGCTTTGGCTTTGTCTTCTTTACTGCCCTTATGAGGTATTTGTGCACATTGGTAGGATCCTCCTGAGCCTTTGCCAGGCTGAACAGTTTCAGCTCTCTCAGTCTTTCCTGATAGGAGAGATGCTTCAGGAGCTCCATCATCTTCATCCTCCTTTGACAAACTCAGTCCTGTCTCCTGGTCCACGTGCCTCTTCTAATGAGGAGCCCAGAATTGGACCCAGCACTTTAGGTATGGTGTCAGCAGGATGGTTTTTTGTTGGAATTTGCTTATTTGTTTATACAATGGTGGTGTGGTCACCCTTCCAGTAGTCTTCTGGATTCTAAGATGAATGATTTAATTCTGGTATATGTGTGGAGTGTACAGTCTGTTGTCAACAGCATGAAACCTTTGTGATAGTTTTTTTTCCATACTCTAGCAGCCATGTGGGATCTTGTTTATTTACTTGCTAACCAGCACTACACCTTGCCTCCTTTGTCTCTCATCTGCAAGTTTGCATAATATTTGAATCCATTTTAGATGCCGTTTTTATCTTTGTTAATTGTTTTTTCTTATTTTTTACCCCTACAACTAATTTTACTGAGCTTCATGTCTGCAAGTTGGTTTTAGCTTTCCAGTTTCCATATTTCCAGTGCCAACCTGTGTCCATTTTCTTGTCATCCTAGTCCCATAATCCCTTTACAGCATATCATGTGTCCCCCATTCAAGGCCCCTGCTGCCATACCAGCCCCATATTCCTCTACACTCCATCATTATCTCAGTGACGTGAATGTTTCCCTCTGCAGAGAATAATTACTTGTTATAACTGTCTTTATAAAATTATGGTAATACCTTACAGAGATTAACAAAAGAAAAATGAATTACGCTTATCCACCTCTTCATTAGAAAACAAATATGGTACATCTAAACAAGCCAGAACAAAGTGACACAAGGGTCAAAAGATTTTCAAGCAAACCAAGCCTGACAAACTTCAGCCCTAAGGAGCAGCAAACCCAGTATAAAGCCTGTGTTTTTAGTACTGCTAGCAGTAGCAAGAATATATATATGAATTCCACTTTGGAGTATCCAGAAAGAATTTCTGGATCATGGTAGAAAGTTCTAAAGCTTGCAAAAAAAATCTGAAAAGTGGAGAAAACAATATAAGTGTATGATTTTTCTGCAGTTTCGAATCAAAGTTTGCAGTATGTTTTAAGGAGCAGGTTTGCTGAGAGTGTGAAGAAGTTGTTGCTGTAATATTTAGCAAGCAAGCATCCATAATTGAAAGCTTAAATTTGATTTTTTTTTCTTTCAAGGCAGAACTTGAAGGACTGAAAAATCAACAAGTTTTGATTAATCAAGTTGGCAATGTCAACAGAAAAGCCTTTTAGGCACTGTATTTCATATATGTATGAATCATGAGCAGCAAAAGTACATACAGTTGCAGAAAATGTACAAAAGCTGTTGTTTTGAAAGTTAAACAGCCTGAAGCAACTATCCCAGCAGGGCCTTTGTCAAATAAGGGTGTTCTGCAATGAATTACTCAGCTAAGTATGCCAACATATTTATAGTGGTGGTCCTTGGTGCATCTGTTCCAGCACACTCAGTGTAAAACTTACTAGAAACATATCCAGAAGCAATCCAAGATTTAGATGCCTATAAGATTTACATGATTCAACAGTGCTAGGGCAAGATAAAAGCACCTTGCCCACACAACTAAAAAAAATAAAACCTAAAAATTCTTGGCTTCACTCTCATGCAGTCCACAAAATTTTTGCTCCTAAGATCATACTTGGAAACTGGTATTAGGATGGATGAAAGGTGTGGGCTTCCACAAGGCCATCAGAGAATTTTTTACTTACTGTCATTGCTTCATGGTTAGTCTCTGTTTTCTTCTTTTGTGAGCAACTTTTTTTTGCAATCAGCTGATAAGGCTGTCAGCAAAGAAGGTCTAATGAGATTCTTTGAACCAGGCTGTAGGCTTTTCTAATGACTAACATTTTTCCTTAGCTGGTGATCCTTTCAGAAATTCATTTTGTATGCTGCACCTAATCTACCTTCTTGACAGCTCCAAGCACCTAAATGAGCAGAACTTTCCTCTCCTGAGGCTGAAACTGAACTTTTGTTTACATGTAACTTGATAAAAGCATTCATCAGAAACCTTAAAGGGGCTATTTCCTAGGCAGATAGAAAAAATTTATCTTGTTTAAGATCTTATTGACAAAAGCCAAAAACAGTGTCTGAGAATGTTACAGATCTGATACCAGTAGTAGAATTGCTTTTCTGATGGGATGGGAAAGAAGTTCTTATCTGTTTATTTATCTGAGCTGCTATTGGCTGCATTATATGCATGGGTCATTTCAAAGTGAATAGTAAATGTTTCCTAAGAATGTGGTACCAGGGTTACTTTTTATTTCCCAGAAACTCAGAAATGTTCCCTCTCTCTGAATAAGAACCCAAGTTTACTTGTAAAAGCATTGGCAATTCTTGTATTTCTATCTTCTGAATCAGCCTTCTTTTCCATCACAGAGTCAAAGAAATGAACTTGCTAATATTTTTTGGTCAAAAGTGAGCATAGATTAAATAATCCTGCAGATTTATCTCTGTGTAGAATATATTTTACAGCCTGGAAAGATTTACCCATCACCATATTCTTAAGGTGTTTTGAAGTGTTTTTCCTTTAAAAAGATTTTCCTATCTCCAAAAGGCTTTACTATGTCTTATTGTTACTTCCAATATTGTAAGAATGCCAAGAGAATTCCAATAAAACATTATCTCCTCTACAGATAGAAAATTCCACTTCAAAAAACTCGAGAACTCTTGTTCTGCTATGACTACAGTCAACTTTGTCTTCTACTAGAGCTAATTTAGCATTTAGAGGGCACCCTCTCAGTCTGCACAAGTACACAGGAAGAAAATCTGACAAGGAATGAAACTCCAGACTCTGACACAGCTGTACTGAATGCCTCTTCTGTTCTGCCAGACTATCTTGCTTTTTCTTTTGTGCAGTCTGAGAAGCCCAAATCTAATTAAACAGCAGAGAAAAATGAGACATGCAATTGATCTGTGAGAGGAGAAGGGGGAATAAATTGGCATTGAAAAGTTTAAAGTAAAAAGTAATTTCAGTGTATTTATCAGATTGGCATTTGAAGCAGTCCGTTTGTTTTGGAAGCCATCTTTACAGTTAGCCAAGAGATAATCCACCATTTCCCCCACCATGCTTTTTCCTTTCAAAAGCAGAAATCAAATGCTCTTGATATGCCTTCTTGATACAAAAGCAAAAAAAGCTTTCCTAACATCCCTTTTTCTTGTCCTAGCCTTGAATCTAATATTCTTCCACAAGGCACATATCCTTGTCAAGACGTTTTTTATTCAGCTACATTTTATACAGTTTCCCTTCGTGAAGTGCCACCTGGCCTCTTAAATTTGGCTTTGGCAGAGCATTTTAAATATTCAGATAAGATGCACCTAACCCATTTAAAGGCCAAGTCTGAGTTTCATGATTCTTACTGAGAAGGGATGAATGAGATTAGAAAGAGCTCGAACTGCCCTTTCATATTATCACATTGTCATATCAGAAAGGGCTTGAACTGCCCTTCATATTATCACATTGTCATATTCAAAGAATATTTAATAGTCTTATTTTGAGTGTCTTATTTTGAGTCTGCAGCATTATCTTTACAGATCATACAAGCAGCTGTACAGTGTACTTCATAGTCTGACTTTAAAGCGGCTATTATTCCATATCTGCTTACTGAGTACCTGCTCTGACTCAAAGCACATCAACATGCAAATAAGGACATAAATCTTCAGGAGAAGGAAATGCAACAGAAACTTGGCTGTAAATGAACAAAGTTCAGCAATCTGTAAAATATGCAGTATTACTCAATATTTGGTGCATCACAGTTTGCTTCTAGTCTCTTTAATCTCAGCATGTTAAATGTCTCCAGAGCTTTTGTTTGACTCACCCATGACATGATCAGAGATGTCAGGGGATGCAGTTAGGCAGTGCAGATGAGCACTGGGGAGGGATGCTGTTAGGGCTGTGGTAAAACACACTTTTCAAAATGCTTGATAATTATGACCCTTGTAGTGTCATAATCTCAGTGTCAAATATTACCAATTTTTCAAAACTATGGAGCATGATAAATTGCCTCCATTTTCCCTTGTATCTTTTAAAATAGGATCTCTTGTAAACTTCACAGGCTTTCTTCAGACACTTATGTTATGAACACAGCAGGATCTTTTGGTGCCTCCAATAAGTTATGTGGGCATTGGTATTATACAACTTACAAAAATGCAGAACTGGTTATTTTTCAAGACTTCAGTGATTCCTAATTCATTTAGAGGTGGATGCAGAGCACAAATTATCATGCATATGGAGAAAACGTGAAAAAATATATTTTTCTTCTTCTGCCCTTGAAAGGAAAAAAGGTTTTATTTTAGTGATATTCTGAGATAGGTTAGGCAAAAGTCAGCTGGAAAATGAGGGAAAAGGCCTTTACTCTCTCCCTCTAAGGAAAGGAAGACACAAGGTATCTGCTGCGACTGTAAGAAAGAGATAGTAACAAGGCTGAATTACATATGTAATTGGTGAATCGTGTTGGAAAGTGGTGCAGTCTATTATTGAGGATCATGTGGGCACTGGCCTCTGTAATCAAAGAGAAAAACAGATCTGAGGAAACTGACCTATAGTGCACATATAACTTTGATTTGGGAGTTTCCTAAACACAGCTATTCACTTCACATTCAGCTCTTAAAGAATGTGAGACATCTTTCCTGAGAAATTCTATAATGTCTCACTTTAGGCCATATTTTCATGTTTATGATTTTACTTTGAATGTACCTCAGTTGTTCTTTTCTTGTGTTGAAGTTGCAAAACTAGCACTAGAATTAATATGGAGACAAAAAATGGTGGGTGCTATCAAATTGAGCCTATAAATTTTTCCATTCAGAAAACGGAAAATGTTATTTTTTCCATTGATAATCTGTACTTAAAAATTTTACCTGGACATGAAAAGTCTCCAATGAGATACTCTTGTGAGTACAGAATAAGGGTGAGTTGTTTCTAAGAAGGCTGCCATGATCATCATCTTTTGCAGTGATGTTCATCATTAGATGAAATGTCAAAGTATGTAGGTGGGTGCATACAGAAGAGTAGGAGACTCCTGCGGTCCTATAGCTCAGCTTTCCACTGTAAGTGGTGAATTGCTACTTCTGCTAATCTGTCTCTCTACTGGAAATCAGAGAATAAAAATATAAACCCTGAAGTAATGCAACATGAACTACAAATTTTGATTAGGCTCACGAAAATATAATACATTTTCAAGAGAACAGGATAGCCTTCTTCAGACTGTACTTCACAAACATCTTAGATGGCTGGATATTTGTTATTGGTTTTAGATGTGAATAAGCTCTTCACTTACTCATTAGGTTGAATCCTCCGTATGTGTGTCCCACTACGCTTCCCCTGCTGAACTTCCTCTGCCCTCCCCTGAAGGCTCTTGTCCTCTTCAGGATATTTCTGGGGTGTAGTCTCTTTGTCTGCTATTTCTTCATAGAAATAGGAACTCAAAGTCTTGCCTTAGTCCTACATATCAATCACTCTACAGATTTTATAGTAAAGGAGAACAGACTTTTCTTGTTGGTTAACAGGTACTGACACTACTGGGGTTATATGGGTATGTGGAAGAGTAGAGATTTGTCTTGATAGTTTAGAGCATAAAGCAGTGGCATGAAGCTGTGCCAGGGGACATTTAGGTTGGATATTAGGAAAAGGTTCTTCACCCAGAATGTGTTTGGGCACTGGAATAGGCTCCCCAGGGAAGGGCTCACAGCTTGACAGAGTTCAAGAGGTGTTTGGACAATGCTTTCAGGCACGCAATGTGATTCTTGGGGTTGTACTGTGCAGGGTCAGGAGATGGACTTCTACGGTCCTTGCGGGTGCCTTCCAACTCAGGACAATAACTCTTCCACAGAAAATTTAAAAATAGCAAAAAAATCTCTAATCTCTAACATAAAGTGGATGATTTATCTTCAAGCAGGCGTTTTACTTATCTTCTTCCAGTACTCTGTCACCCTTAATGTAAAGAAGTTCTTCCTCATGTTGAGGTTGAACTTCTTGTGGTTTAGTTTATGGCCATTACTCCTTGTCCCATCACCGAGCACCACCGAAAAGAGTCTGGAACCATCCTCTTGGCACCCACCCTTGAGATATTTCTATGCATCAATGAGCCTCAGCCTTCTCTTCTCTAGACTAAACAGGCCCTTCCCCCTCAGTCTCTCCTCATAAGAGAGATGCTCCAGACCCCTAATCATCTTTGTGGCCCTGTGCTAGACCCTCTCCAGTAGGTCCTTGTCTTGAACTGTGGGGACTAAAACTGAACACAATACTTCAGATGTGGCCTCTCTAGGGCCAAGTGAAGGGGGAGGATCAACTCCCTCGACCTGCTGGACACATTCTTCCTGATGAACTCCAGGATACCTTCTGGCGACAAGGGCACAGTGATGGGTCGTAGCCAACTCTCAGGTCCTTCTCTCTAGTAGATCACTTCCCAGCCTGTGTTGGTACTTGGGGTTACTCCTCTCCAGGTTCAGTACCCTACACTTTCCCTTGTTGAACCTCATTAGGTCTCTCTCTGTCCAATTCTCCAGCCTATCAAGGTCCCACTGAATGGCAGCAGAGTCTTCTGGTGTGTCAGACACTCCCTGCAGTTTTGTATCATCAGCAAACTTGCCTTCTTTTCTTCTATCTAACTAGTGTCAGTGTGGGAATTTGAGATGAGCCTCTACAACTGACCCAAAAAAACTCAGACAGAAATGACTAAAAAGACATACTTTTTAAGAGTTTTTAAATTTGTCTACAATTAGAGATTATGAGGATGGAAAAATAAATTTGCAGTACTGCTAAATCTGCATTGAAAATTAAAAAAGTAATATGAAAACCAATGCAAAAATGAATAATTTTAGTGTTGGTTTCCCCCTTTCCATGCCACGTTGTATCTTTTGGCTTATTAAATTTCCATGTGTCTTTTTTGCTTTCCTATGTACTAAATAAGTAACGATGACTTGTATTATCTGGCTCATCACACAGAATTAAAAAATAACAAACAAAAAACCCCAACCAAACAGAAAAACCCCACAAAAAAGACATGACTAAAATACTATTTTTGGCATCTACTGCTTTTCACGTAATGACTAACTTGGCTGAAATGAAATGCTTTCATTATGAATGCTTTACAGTCCTAAGATCTCTCTGCTTCATTATCTTATGTAAGGAACACTGAGACCAAATAAATGTGATGAGACCAAATAAATGCGATGTGATGTGTGTGTCACTTTGTTCTAAAATAAAAGACTTCATTTCATATTTTAAAACATCCTCTTGCTACTGTTGTTAGTACTATTTATCAGGATTTCGTCAGGAAATACAATTTAAAAAAAAAAGAAGTTAGCTGCTTTTATTTCTTGTTTACCTTTAAGAGAGGCTCACCATTTGTTAGGACAGTATGCTAAAATGGATCAGGATTTTTGTGAACAGCTAGTAGACCAAATAGTTCTGAAAAGCAGGAAGTCAAATGGGAAGCTCAGTCTAACAGATCAGGTTCTGAACAATCATTATTTTAGGAGTGTGAGCAATCATCATCTTAAGAGTGTGGATCTAATGAGGAGTACAACAATAACATCCCTTAATTAAATGAACTGTTTCTGAAAATTAGAGGTCAGATTTAAAAGGAAATGGCATCCAGTTATGTAAATGTAATTTGCATATCTATTTCTTTTACTCAGTACAATATTATGTCCTCCCTGGTTTAGGAATTATTAAACACTTTTATTTTTTTTTTCAATTTTAAAATATTTTCTTTCTATGTATATTGATATTTTTAGGGTTTATTTTTCATTAATCTTAAAAAATCTGGAGGAAATCAGAGCCTCATTTTGATATGTATTACAAAATAATAATAAGGCAGTCATAGAAAGGAATTTTCTCTTTCCACAGATATTAGAGGAAAAGAATTAGAAAGAATATTGTCTTATTAAGGCAATGGTAGTATTTCTAATGTAAAAACACTTATTTCCCCTGCCCTTGCCATTGTTGACATTACTTTTGTGTTGAAAAGAGGCGTAAGTGGTTGCAGGAGCATAGTTCAGGAAGCTGGTTGAAAAATATGTATATACAGAGAAAAATAATAAATGCAGGCAACACTTTCATAACTATATGAAACCATGTTTTGAGATGTTACCAGCCTTTGACCTATGCTTCATTTTTCTTGGCAAAGGTAATAAGCTTTAATAAACTAGCTGATATAGCTTGAGAAACCGACAAGCTTTCAAGCATGAAAATGTTCAGGATTTGAAGAAGAGCTTATGTGTCTCTTCTCTAACTGTGTCAATTGGTCTAATTAAAGAGATTCTTCCTTCCTATAAACCTGGCATTATTTACATCATTAAAGACAGCTACCATAACATTACTAGATTGTTTCTCTAGCATGCTAATAATTTCCTTCAAATATTTCAGGTTTGGTTAGGTATTGTATTGAATTTCCCAGTCAGACATACATTCTGTTTTCAAACTGTAGATTCAGCTTAGTAAGCCTGAAGTGTCCCACTATTGACTGCAACTATTGGATGAGAATATGGATCATAGTCCATCTTTAATTTCTCTGCTATAAAGGAAATATTACACATCTTGTTTTTAAGTGGTCAAATATCTGAATTTTGCAATATTTGGCAATAACATAGGGTCTTTTCCTGACTGTTACCAAAAGAAGTCCTTATATATTTATTTTAAGAAGTAATTTTAATAAATCTTATCATTTCATTCAATTTTTGAAAGGAGGCATATTGTACTAAGAGAGAGAGTGTATGTCCTTGGCATACACTACCAACCTGGAAATAAATAGGTTTGAAGAAATAAAACAGAAAGAGGTATCATTAGGAAACCAGCAAGCTGTTGAAAGAATAGTCAGTCAGACACTGTCATAAAGATTTGAAACACTGCAATGTCTTCTCCTATGGCAGTTCTCATTCAGAAAGGTTATGATGGTATGGAGAATGAAGGGTTGTGTTTTATGATCTCTAGCAATTTAAAATGGTGTAAACAAATAAATCCAAGGAATTGGAAAATATTTATTATCCTTCAGAGACTTTGCAGAAATCTAGTTGGGATACTGAAGCGCTACGAAATTTGATGACAAGATCAGTAGCTATTAACCAGACCCTGTAGATTTTAATATCTCAGAGAAATATTAAGACAAATTCATGCAATAACTTCCCAAGCAAATTCCTGAGGTCCTGAGTTCTCTAAATGTAGCCAATGATTAATCATGCATTTAACATTACTGATTTGTCTAAGCATCTGTTGAACATGCTGCTATCTGCCTGTAAAGCTGTGGTGATCAACAGTTTTTGTAAAACTTCCTGTAGAGAAAGGGAGGAAATTTTTAGAGACTCTCTTCCTTCTCCCTCATGTGCTTCTGCTGCCAACCACCCTTTTTTTTTTTTTTTGGGCAAGCTTTAAAATGATTCAGAGTGTGGAATGACTGTATTCTTACGAGTATATAAGAATGATGCTATCCTCCACAATTTTGTTCTTGAAACATTTTGAACCAGGGAATATCTAATCTTCTGTGAAACTCAAGCTACTAAGCTAACAGGTATATTTTGCTTCTGTGAGTACAACAAGCAAGAAAATGGTTTTGAATAAACATTTCATCACTAGGCTCAAGAATTTCTTATAAATCAGGTTTGAAAAGATGGTAAAATGTAAAGGTGTTTGAATTTTTGTTGTAGGAGATGGTTATTGTCCAGAAGTTATGAATTATTTGAAAAATTAGATTAGAATATTGAACAAGTATAAACTCCAGCCTATAAGGCTGTACCCACAACAGACACTGCATTGTTTAGATATCCCATATTTTTTTTAAGGAAAAAAAACTCCTAATGGATTTTTAATAATGAGGTTTGTAATTTTTGAGCTTCCAGTTTGTCTTGACATCAAAATAGCTATGGCGAGCTGACCATGGCTGGCCACCAAGTGCCCACCAAGCTGCTCTATCACTCCCCTTCTATCAATAGAATGGGGGAGAAAATATGACAAAAGATTGTGGATTGAAATAAGGACAGGGAGATCATTCAGTAATTATTCTCACAGGCAAGACAGACTCAAGTAGGGGAAATAAAACTTCTCCAGTATGGATCGTTTCCACAGGCTACAGTTCTCTGTGAACTGCTCCAGCATGAGTCCCTTCCATGAAGTGCAGTCCTACAGGAACAGAGTATTCCAGTGTGGGTCCCCCACAGGGTCACAAGTCCTACCAGAAAACCTGCTGCAGCTCCTCTCTCCATGGGGCCACAGGTCCTGCCAGGAACCTGTTCCAGCATGGGCTCTCCATGGCATGCAGCTTCTTTCAGGGAATGCCCTGGCATGGGGTCCTTCATAGGCTGCAAGGTGCATATCTGCTGCACCATTGTCCTCCATAGGCTTCAGGGGGACAGACTGACTCACCATGGGCTGCAGGGGAATCTGGCACCTGCAGCACCTCCTCCCCCTCCTTCATCGCTGACCTTGATGTCTGCAGGGCAGTTTCCATCACATATTCTCACTCCTTTCTCTGGTGTTGATGCTGTTAGACACAGCGGAAGTTTCTGATAGCTTCTGACACAAGCCGCACCTGCAGCAACCCTCCTCCCTGCCTTGTCTGCCACTTTTCAGAGTTTATCTATGCTCCAAGTTTATTCTTCCATAAAATAGAAACATAATGTTTGTGATATTGCTCCTCGTTTCAGCAGCCAGGATTATGCTGTTATACCTAGACAACGATGACTTAAAATGAAGAACGAACTCATAAACTCACAGAAACAAAGCTCCTTTTTTCCCCATGCAAATGCCTCTAATAACAAAAGGAGTCAGAAAATTATAGAAAGCCTGTGACATACAGATTCTTTTAACAGAAGAAATTTTTGTGAAGTGTCATTTCCCCCAGAAAAAATACTTAAAGCTTTCAAAAACTATATACACCAGCAAAATATCAATATCATGTAAGCATGATTTTAATACCTGAACTTTGTAATATCCAAACAAGAAGCAGCCAGAGTTTGAGGTTTTCCTCACCTAAAAATTTGAGAAGGTTTGTTAACAAAATAAAATGGTGAAAGAGAAGCATAAGAAACATCTCATTACTGGATAAGATTAGGAGAGAGGGGTATGTTTTAAGTAACCTGGTCCATATTTAGTTCAGCCCTGACAGTTTCTCTTTGAGTTGACCTCAAATCACTTCCGCCGAATTTCTTAGCCTTCTTTTCAGTTATACTGATGTGCATTATCCTGAATATAAAAACAGTATAATTTTTTTTTTTTAGTGGAGTACTGATTGTATTTTCAGCTTAGTGTCATCATACAATTATGATGACAATGGAACCCTATTCTGAAGATTTTAGAAATTAAGTGCTTGAATTTATATTGAATTTTCTTGAACAGAGAGTAGAGTTTTATTTTTTTTCATAGCCAAGGTACGTGATAGTAATCTGTCCTGATTAGTCTTTTATGCACCCTGAAGGAAGACTGTGATGTAGTCACCATGTCCCTCCTGTATCTTTCTTTGATGAGTATAACACTGCTGAATGCAAGGTTTGTCTAGTTCAGTGGAAATTGGTGGAGACATGGACCACTATTTTTCTTTCTAATGAGCCCTTGGAGATAACTACACAGAAATCCACTAAGACTCCTTTCACTGCCTATGCACTTGCATGCTTTTAATTTGGTCAAAATTCAGCACAATGTTTTTTGCCCATTCCACACTACTGCCTTATTATTTTCTTACTATATGTTCCTAAAATAGAGTTCTCTGACTTGCATTCGCATATCAATCAAGTCTATTCTATTGAAATCAATAATAATTATCCTAAACATTTAACATTGAGATGGCAATAACTCTACTAGAAAAGAAAATGCCACTTCTCATGGCTGTGCAGCTGTGTTCAGCCACTCTTGTAGGCCAGCCCAATGAAGGTGAGTATATTAACCTGCTTCCTTCATGCCTACCCTGCTGTATTGGGTCTATGTGGCCAGGTTTTGGTATCAGGGGTGGGAATGTGGCCATGTATTGCCCACAGGCATGAAGCAGTCTTGGACATAAGACATGTGCCATGAAACTTTTGACATTTGTAGCAAAAGGCCTTTTAGTAGCAGTTCCACTGTACATTTTTAACTCAGGTCTGTTACAGGGCACATATTCTTAGTCATGCCGTCTTCATTAAGAGAGCTTCACGATTTACTCTGATTTATTGTATAAGGCTTCAAAACCTCCCTGATGACTATGGCTGATTTATGCATTAACACTGTGAACACCAGTGTTACACATGATGGCTAAATATTTTGGAACTTCATTCTCTGTCTCCAGGGCAAAAATTATGCTGTGTTCAGAGCAAACAGTATTAACATTCATTGAGTAGGGATACCTGTACCATCCCATCAGCTAGCTATCCCAGTTATCTGAATGATCAGAATACTGATACGGAGTTCAACCATTTTTTCTTATAAGTTGTTGATTCAACTTATATAGTGCTGTCTCTAAGATCAAGACTGTCATAAAGTCTCCATAACATAATGCATACTTTTAAATTCTGTTCAGAGATACACTACTGTTCCCAGCCCTGTGACGACCTTAGACATGGCTGGATATAGTTCAAATATAAGAAGAGCTGTGTGCCGTCAGCACATACATCTACTGGGTTACCCACTGCTGTGTCTCATTATTTCTCTTAAGATTTGCACCTGCTCCTGAATTTGTGAGAACTGTCTGTCCAGGGATTTTCCTTCTGCATGTACCTACAAAGCTGCCACAGCAGAGTGAAAATGCAGCCTGTGTGAGTATGAAATTAGTGTCTGAAATATTTTTGTGTTATAGAAATGAAAGCACAGTAGGAGTCTTACTATATCTATTACCAAATTTGGAGAGGGAAAGAATCCTCAATGTTAAAATTTATATGTTTGTATTTATGAGTTTTGGGGGTTTTTTTTCCCCACAATGCCTCATGTACAAAAATAAGATGGGTTCCAAAGATTAATACTTGCAAGTAATGAAATCTGAAGAATTCTACACATGATTCATCAAGAATTATATTTATGGTTTGTAGGCACTTTTAAATAACTCATCTTCTGCACCTCATATATTTGTTCTTCAGGCAGCTGTTAAGAAGACTTAATGCTGCTTTCTGCTTTAATCATACTTTTCCTTGCAGACACAGATTAGTCTAAGTTTTGTAAATAAGTAATCTAATAAGCTTTGGGGAGCTTCCAAGTTCTAACACCAGCTGAGGTATTTTTCTTTTAAAAAAACCAGAGTTCATAATTAATACAAAGCTATGTCTTCCCCCCCACCACCACTTTTGGGATGAACAAAGTGATATAGAAAAAAAGAAAACCTTTCTGCTCTGTTTTGGAGCCTTCTGCTATGTTTAAAACACAGTTTTGAAAGTTTTAAAATGTCCAGATGCAGTCCTTCAGCCTCTTTTTCTCTTGGTGCAGAGATGGGAGAAATCTTCTGGTGAGCACTTACCTGAAACAACTCTGAATTAGAAACAACTTCAGGGCGTGATGCTGGGATGGAAAACAGATATGAGAAAGAGGAGAATTTGGATAAAGTACTAGGAGTAAATAGGGAGGCAGAGGGGAGAATGGAAACAATCAAGCTATATCAGCTGAATCTCCCTGAAGGCAGACAACCCCTGATGGGCCAATTACTTTATCTCAGCAGCAGGAGACAGACATTTTCTGTGGATCCCTGGCTAGTAATGCTTTAATGTTGCTGAAACTTGTTGTCAGGTGGCTGCACATAGCACAGCTGTGTTCAGAGATACAATTTCTGCTTAACAGTGATTGAAAACCACTCATCCGTGGAAGATGTGGTACAGAAACAGACCAGGCAAGACTTCTTTGACAAGCAAAGTAGTCTGCAATAGATGAGCAAATTCTAGTTCCTGTATTTGCTGGGAAGCTGAGTGGGAGAGAGAAACACTATGCCTGTACCAGCAAATAAATTTATTCAGGGCCTCTTTATCTACCTCTGAGGCCAAATGCATTTAAATAGCTTGCCAAATTGTGGTAACCACGCAGAAAAGGTCACATCAAAGCAAGATGGCTACACTTAAAGCAAATTAAATGGAGTAGTCCTTGTTTTCTGTTGTCCTTGAACTATGTCTGACATTGCCTGGGTAAGAGGTAGGTGATGTGGGCCAGGACCCACACCTTTGAGAATGTAAGAGGAAGAAGATAAGCAACAGAGACGTCCACAGGAGTGTGCTCAGCCTGTCTGTGCCCTAGTCATTTCTTGATACACATTAGCAAATTTTGTGACTGCTGGGACCCTTTCTTCTCAGTGATGGTATCAGATGCACGTTGTCTGTTCCTTGATTACATGCCCTAAACTATAGACTTGCCATCAAAAGTGTATTTTAATGAAGTTCAGGGAGGTTTTTCCCATGAATGGACGGAGATGGACAAAAACCCACTTAATTTAATTATCTTGCTACATAAGCTGTTACCTATAGGTTGTTTGCAATCTTTATTAAAAGTGAAAAAAATATTTATTTACAGGCTGAATGTGAATAGTAACTTATTTGTTTATAGCTGTTTGTTTCAGTGAAGGAAGTGTTTTGCCTCACTAAAAGTAAACTCCCATGAAATCTTAGGTAAAGACATGGAGTTTGAAGAAGAATATGTCCTCCTGGCCCATAAATTTATACTATTGACTCATAGGTTTAATTTCAGTGTCTAGAATGCAGTTTTGCAACCTCTGGTTAGTTGAAGCAGTTTCTGCAATTTACTTTATAGGGTAGTAGAACTGAATATTTGAAAACATACTTATTTTGTATATTTGATAAGAACTTTTCAGTGTGAGTTATGGTGAAGCAATTATTAATTGCTTCCTTTCAAACTATTTAGATAGAAAGCAAATTTTCATGAGCAATGGATTACTAAACGGCCAGACAATGAAATTACTTCAACAGGATGTCAGAAAGGAGCAATGTATTACCACAATTTTCTGAAACTACAGAACACCATGAAGAGAAACTTCCCTTGTCTTACCCTCTTTTGTGTGCTCTTCTTTGTTCACAAAGAAAACTTCTCTTTTGAGTTTGGAGAGTTCCAGGAATATTCTTATTGAAAAAGTAGTTTTTTACAAATAATTTAGAGTGTTTTTGGAGAATCCATGGAAGTAAGCATTGCTGGAAAATAGTTTGTTTAAAACACTGTAGCTATATAATAAATATTTAGAAATAGAGGAGCCTGTAGGGCATGTTTATTTGTGATATGTGTAGTTTAACAGACTTCTGTAAATATTTGGATGGTTAATTTATAAATAAAGTCATCTGATAGTATTTCTTGTTTCTAAAATAAGAAATCTCAGTCAAGACTTTTTGTTTAAATTGTGATATAACTAACTGTACAGCAACATGAAACAATTTAGCTGCCAAAATTGCTTCTCCAAAAGTGGTTAAGAAGAGGAATTCATCCTTGTATGTTAAATGTGAACTTTTTCAACACATTAACAGTAAAAAAGGAGTACGTCTACAACTATGAAACTGAACTATAATTACATACTCAAGGCTTTTCTGAGGAATGAACTGAACATAACAAATTAGAGTTTTGAGCTGTAAATAACGTGACAAGTCACGTGTATAAATTGTATATTAAGAACCAGAAGGTGGCATTAGCTCTAATCCATCAAGGTCAGATCCACCTGTGCCTCCCCATTGACTCCTTCCTTGCTTCATTAGCTATATAGTTGCCCAATTTTGCAGGCACAGTGCCATCTCTCCCCTGGAAATCCCTTGAGTCTGTGGTTATGGCTCTCCTCTTGAGCAAGGACATTGGGAGTCTGAACCAAGGCCTTGTAGTACTTGTGCCAGTAATCTAAACTATTGTGTAAAACAGAGAGAATTTTACCATCCTTTCAAACAATGCCTAATACTCAAAAGAGAGTAACATATTAGTATGACTGCACAGACAAATGTGCCTATCTTTTTTAGTTCCATGTAAATTCCTATTCATACCCAGCATGTTCAACTCATGGAAGAAGGCAGATAGTCACCTTGAGTGGTCTGGCTTACCTGTGGAAGTGGTCAGCTCCCTGCACAAGAATACCTGATTAGTTGGTCTGAGTTGTCCTTCCCAAGTTTCAAAGGCTGTATCTAAATGATGTGACAGAAGAGTTATTCCCAACTGTCATGTCAAGGTATGTAACACAATCACACCCTGACTATGTCTTGAGACAAGACGTGGTGATATTCCCTTTTAGTCAACTCACTGAAGAAAATCAGGCACATAGATAAGGTAGGAGCAGTGGTGACCTCCATTAGGTCACCCTCCTGTCACCTTAGAAACCAAACAGTAACAGCAACATCCATTGACTATATAGGGACCTTATGCTAATCTCAGAACTGGCAGCTCCAGAACTAGTTATGTATCTTCTGTGTCACAGAAGTTAGGGTATCTTTAAACTATTACACATTAGTTTCATGATGTTCTTTTTCTTCTCTGTTACCAGTCATTTTTTTTTCCCTTGAGACTGTATACTGGATGTAGTCCTGTCTGTGCCTTGCAGAGCTATCCAGCTGTATTAAGGCACAACCAGACTTGAAGCTGGTACTTATATTAATATCATGGGCTCTGGATACAGTTTATATTTGGTATTTTTAGGGAAAAACCCCCAACTATTTGGCAAAACCAAAATAACTACACTGTCAATGGATATGATGATCCAGCAATGCTTCCCTCTGCCATGCAACCAAAGTGCTATGCATCCAAAAACGGTTCTACTCTGAGATGATCCCTCTATGCCAATTTTGTGGTCAGTGTGTTTGCAAGGGAGTGCAATGTTGCTTATCAAATCCAGGTTTGGTATTCAATCCAATGTTCAATATTTCCACAGCAGCCATATGGTTCCTTTTTTTAGTTCCATGGCACTAGACAAAGCTTATCGTAAGATCAGTGTAGCATGGTTTAACGATAAGCCACCTAATCTTTTTCTTCCTGCTTTAGTGGGCTTGAGATGTAACAGTGCCATTAACTGAAAACAGTAAAGGAGAGAATGCTTTTTAGGTCACAAATGAAGAGTGATGCAGTGCAATAATAAATCTGATTTTTCACTCCTCTCCCCAGAAACACAATACTTCGCTAAGATTTCATTTTATTTTATTGCCTAAATATGCAGTGTCAGTGCTTATATAATGTTTTTAACTCTTTATTTTCACAATGGGGATTTCATACCTTGTGTATAATTGAAATGTGTAAAATTACTGTGAAGTCTTACTGAAACATATACTGAATTTAATATACATTATATTTTTATTTTTCTGCTGAGAAAAAAAAGGAAAAACACATAATAGTGTTAGTATGAAACACTTAGGTTTCATACAAACCCCCGATAATTTATGATATCTGTTCCTCATTTATGGAAGATTCTCAATATTATTATTTAGTATTTGAACTGTAAAAAACTTTGTGCTATATTTTAACATTCAGATCAGTTGTTATCATAGTTTGCATTACCTAGAAATAAGAAGTACCAGTTTTGACTTTCAGATGCAACATCTCAGAAGTGGGAGTGAACATACTCTTGGATTTTCATGCACAATACTATAGCACAGATCATGTATTTCCTGTTTAGAAATCTCAACATCTCTTCAAGTATGGGTGCAACTCACTCCATAATTTGGTTATGACTACACTCAAATGCTGTCAGCTCCTATTTTTTGCGCATGGCTGCTGTGTATGTAGTCCTTTCGGGATGTTGCATCTCCTGTTCATTGCGTTCCAGGAAGGGCAGCAAATTTCAGAGGGGAGATGAGGACAATGATAGATAGCATCAGGATTAGCTGCAAGGTATTATGTGTCACAACAGTTTGAAACACAGGCAGGAAGAAAGTGCTGTGAAGAAAATGATGGATATAGATGACAATGAATGGGAGAAAATATGAATTGTATTGTTTGTGGAAGAGGTTGGTGTTGTAGTTTAGAAATAGTATTCCCCAACTAAGTAATTCCACTAAAAAGAAAGCTACAAACCGCTCCTCTCCCCACTCTGGTGAGAGACACAAAAGGCAGAGGGTTGAAATAAGTACAATTTACTGGAAACAGCAATGAAATAAGAAACCAAACAGTAACAGCAACAATACTAATCACAGCAATGTAGAAAAGAGAGGATGAATTACAGGCAAAACGGTCATCAAGCTGAGACAATGAACAGTGGTCAATGGACTCTACACACTCACGTTTTTCCCCTGACTGCAAGCCAGGCTCACCTTCTTCTTGGAAGTGACAATCCCTTACTTCTGTCGTCCCTTCCGCCGGTGGTGACATGAGGTTGTACAGAATAACAACTTGGACGTGTCCACATGGCTCCACCCCGTCACGGCTACTGTGAGAAAATGAACTCTGTCCTGACCAGAAACCAGGACAGCTGGGAAGCATGAGAAGGTTGTTAGCATTGAAAGCTAGCTGAAGGAACAGATAAAGAAAAAGAAATTAAGTGTGAAAATGAGAAACTTAATCTGCATACCTCAAGTATCACTGAGGATTTGCTGCAAGACATTTTGAGGTTAATGAAGGGGATTTAACTGGATCTACAATGACAAAATACAGATAATTTTCAATTCAGATAAGCATTGTGTTTGGACTCCTTACTTTTGTTTCTAGATGGCTGGCAAATTAGAAACCATGTATACTAAAATTTGGTAGAATTACTGGTCAGGCTTGAGGTATGGGAAGCAAATATGAAGATTTTCAGGAAGTACATTTGGTTTGTGATGAGTTTTAACTAAGAAAAATAAATGGGAAAATAAGTTTTACTTAGAAAAGGAATCAGAGACATATGAAGTAATTTTGGATACAAAAAGGCCAAAGGGTGAAGTTTAATCTAATTTGCTTTGATTTAAGGGTAAGAATATTTGCTCAAATAAGCTAAAATGATTTTTTTATATTTCTGATTCTGGATTTGTATAATTTATGCTTCAGTTGTACACATTGTTTCCAAGTAAATTAGGTTATTTAACTTGGAGATTGCAGACATTTAAGTCATGATTTATTTAGATTGCCCTATGCATACATAATAAATTTTACATCTTTATTGTGCTAAGATGCGGGATAGGCTGTGCACGGTGGGCAATGGCAGAGTATGGAAAACATTCAGATCACTGGGGTAAAAGATAGAGAGTCGTAAGTTAAAAACAAGCAAGATCTCACAGAAGTTTCATTTATAAATAGATATGTATTCCTCTTAAGTTTACCTATTATTTCTAACTTCACATTGTGTAGCCATTTAGCCTGGATGTATGAAGATTCTTTTTGGTAAGATTAATATGGATTAGTACTTTTTATCTCTTTTTTTTTTTTTTTTTT
>VZRE01011746.1:106063-127802 GCA_013396775.1 Cephalopterus ornatus
TAAATCAGACAAAATACATCTAATTCTGTGGTGACAACTGATGGGACTGTATTTATGCCATTTGCAATGCATCTTTTTAACTGCCACTATATAATTGTCAGAGATATTGCATTTAATCCCCAGATGGCTAAGAACAAAATACAGCGAAATCCACAGGATCACTATTACCCCCGTAGCTTTAATCTTTTTATTGTAGGAAAGTCATAATAGACACATTGATTGCTCTGTCTTAATGTGCACAGATCAAGTCTTACATATTTTTGTTGAGAAAGTGTGTTTTAAATCTTCTAATAGTAGAGTGACTTTTTAATTAGTTGTAGAATGGTTTTCATTGGAAGGGACCATTAAAGGTTTACTTAGTCTAACCCCCACCTACCAACGGTAGGAACATCTTCAACTAGACCAGTTTGGTCAAAACCCCATTGAATCTGACCTTGAACACTTCCAGTGATGGGGCATCCACAACTTCTCTGGGCAACTTGTTCCAGTGTCTTATTATCCTCATTGTCAAATATGTCTTCCTTATGTCCAATCTAAATTTACTGTCTTTAGGTTTAAAACTGTTGTCCCTTGTTCTGTCAGCTACAGGCCCTGACGAAATATCTGTCCTCATCTTTCTTATAAGCTCCAAGTAGCGAAAAGCTGCAATATGGTCTCTCTGGAGTCTTTTCTTCTCCAGGCACAATAACCCCAACTCTCAACCTTTCCTCATAGGAAAGGTGTTCCAGTCCTCTGATCATTTTTGTGGCCCTCCTCTGTATCCACTCTAACAGGTCTATGTCTCTTATACTGAGGACTGCAGAGCTGGACACAGTACTCCAGGTGGGGTCTCACCAACAGGGAGTAGAGGGGAATAATCTCTTTTCTTGACTTGCTGGTCACACTGCTTCTGATGCAGCCCAGGATACAATTGGCCTTCTGGGCTGCAAGTGCACATTGGCAGCTTGTGCTCATTTTTCAATCACCAGTATCACCAATTCGTTCTCTGCAGGGCTGTTCTAAATCCATTCATCCTCCCGTCTGTATTCACATTGGGAATTGCCCCCATCTTGCATTTGGCCTTATTGAACTTCGTGAGGTTCACATGGATGGCTCCTCTGGACTGTCAAGTTCTTTGTGGATGGCATCCTGTCCCTCAAGCAAATCAACTGCACCACTCAGCTCAGTGTTGTCTGCAAAGTTTCTGAGGGCAGACTCAATCCCATGATGTCTTCAATCAATGGATGAAGACATTAAATAGCATTTGTCCTGGTATGGACCCTTGAAGGACACCTCTCATTACTGGTTTCCACTTAGACATTGAACCATTGGCTGCGGCTCTCTTGACTTTTTGTAGGAAAAGAAAACTGAGGCAAAAAATTGAGTACTGCAGCTTTCCCTATGTTGGTTGTTACTATCTCTTCTGTCTTATTTAATGAGGGTGTACTTTTAACTGGTAACTGCTATTGGAAAACAAATTATAGAATCATAGAATCATTTAGGTTGGAAAAGGCCCTTAAGATCATGAAGGCCAACTGTAAACCTAACACTGCCAAGTCCACTACTAAACCATGTCCCTAAGTGCCACATCTGCACATCTTTTCAGTATCTCAGGGATGGTGACTCAATAATTTCTCCGGGCTGCCTGTGCCAGTGCTTGATAACCCTTTCTGTGAAGACATTTTTTCTAGTATCCAATCTAAACCTCCCCTAGTGCAACTTGATTTTCTCTTGTCCCATCACTTGTTACCTTGGAAGAAGAGGCTGACACCACCTTGCTGCAAGCTCTTTTCAGGTAGTTGTAGAGAGCAGTAAGGCCTGAACCTCCTTTTCCTCAGGTTAAACAACCCCAGTTCCCTCAGCTGCTCCTTACAAGACTTGTGCTCCAGACCTTTCATCAACTTCGTTGCCCTTCTCTGGACATGGTCCAGTAACTCAACGTCTTTCTTGTAGTGAGTGGCCCAGAAGTGGACATAAGCCTTGGAGAGTGGCCTCTCCAGTACCGAGTACAGGAGGACAGTGTCCTGATCCTGCTGGCCATACTATTTCTGATTCAAGCCAGGACGCCATTGGTCTTCTTGGCAACTTGGATACATTGATGGCTCATGTTCAGCCAGCTGTCTATCAACATCTCCAGGTTCCTCTCAAAGAGATATTGCAGGCCAGATTGGATGACCATATGGTATTGCTGCAAACAAAAACAATTCCTTCACCTTTGAGTAGCCGCCAGGCAGTATTGCAGTTGTATAGTGAAAAAGTGATTGAAAATTTTTGATGAAACCGTCTTTTTACTGAAAACCTAACTTTTGTTGGAACTGGATCTTTCATTTGGAACATGTCTATTTCAAGAAGCTAAGAGGCTGAACAAACAATTTTAACTTTTTGTACTTTTTTGCCAATACTGTTATATTTTGGATTCTGTATTTTTCATTTATTTCATTTTGGTTAGTGTATCACATGATTTATTTTTTTTAATATGTATTTTTGACACTAAAAGGAATGGACTACATATGATAAGTAATTTGCATTGAAAGCAAGAAACTTATCTTCAGGTTTTCTACTTGGACTTCTTTGTTTTTTATTCCACAATGGTTGACAAATATTTTCTTTTCTTTATATTTATTAGGATTTTCACCTTCTGATAATTTGAGGAAATTCTCAGCTCACAGAGCTCTTGTGCATAAAAACTGCCAGGCTGTATAGTATTTTAATAAAGACAGATCTTTTTTATCATACTTGTATTCTGGAGTCTTGCCTTGTTTGCATCCAGTTTTGCTATTTATGGTCAGTGTACCAGAGTAATTGTCTTTTTTCCCTCCTAGACAGTTGCAGTAAAGGCAGCCTACTTGAATATGTATGTCTGTGCATACTCACTACTTTAGCTCTCTGACAGGCATATATATATGTGTGTGTGTGTGTGTGCATGTTCGAGTGTTTTCACAGTTTGTTTCTTATGGCCAGTGATGTGCAGGCCATGGTCTCGTCTTGGGTTAAATTAAGGATATATTGGCTCCTTCTTTTCTTTAAATTATTCTGTTCCTATAAAGGATTCAAAAACAAGGCTTCTGTTGTGGCATTATGACAGTACTTTTTTTGGTTTTTTAAAGCAAAAAATTTAGTATAAACAGAAGATTAGGCATTATAAAATGTATATCAATCAGAAAATAATTTGATTAAAAGTTCAGTGGTTCAGGATGTTCTTCTGAAAGGTTTTTGCATTTCTGCAAAACTTATTTTCTTTTTTGTCTGGCATGAATTCATAGTTCTAAGATACTGTCCTAGTTTCAGTTGGGATGGAGGTAATTTTCTTCCTAGGATGTGATGCAGTGCTGTGTTTTGGATTAAGTTTGAGTATATTGTTGATAGCACACTGGTATTTTAGTTATTGCTAAGTAGTGCTTACTCTCAGTCAAGGACTTTTCAGTTTCCCATGCTCTGCCAGTTAGCAGGTGCACAAGAAGCTGAGAGTGAGCATAGCCAGGACAGCTGACCTGAACTCATTAAGGGGATATTCCATACCATAGAGTGTCATGCCCAGTATACAAACTGGGGGGAGTTAGCTTGGGGATCCTGATCACTGTTGGGGGATGGGCTGGGCATCAGTCAGTGGGGGATGAGCAACTACATTGTGCATCACTTGTTTCTCTCAGGTTTTATTCTTTTCTCTCCTCCACCCCCACCTTTTCATTACAATTATTATTATTTTAATTATTACAACTTTTTACTTTATTTCAATTATTAAAGTATTCTTACCTGAATCTGTGAGTTTTACCTTTTCTTCTTCCAATTCTCTTCCCCACCCCACCTGGGGAGCACTCCACATGTGGCCTCACTAGGGCTGAGTAGAGGGGCAGGATCACCTCCCTCAACTTGCTGGCACAATGATCTCCCTAATGTACCCCAGGATACCATTGGGCTTCCTGGCCACAAAGACACATTGCTGATTCAGGGACAGCTCGTTGTTCACCACAACCCCCAGGTTCTTCTCTGCAGAGTTGCTTTCCAGCAGATATGCCCCCAGCCTGTACTGGTCCATGGGGTAATTCTTCCTGAGATGCAGGACCCTGCATTTGTCTTTGCTGAACTTCAGACAGTTTTCTCTGTCCTTCTCTCCAACCAGTCAGGGTCCTTCTGAAGGGCTGCATAGCACTCCATGCTCTTAGTCACTCCTCCCAGCCTTGTGTCATCCATGAACGCACAGCTGTGTCCCTCAAGGGAGCAAGATTTCTTTAAGACCTGCTCCTGTCATACTGCTCTTCTTGCTGATTTTCTGGGAACCACGGAAGTGGGGCTGCTCTGTGAGTTTGGATAAGTCAGGAGCTAGGGGTGACCCTAAGATGGGCAGTTCCCCCACTGAAGGGGTGCAATCCTGCAGAGATTGAGTATGGTAGGCAGCGCAGGGGATGACAGAAGGGTACTTTGACAGCTCTTGGGATGGCTGCTAGTGCACCAGGTCTGGAGTGCATCCAGACACTACATTCTGAAGCTAAGGGAGAGTGGTCAAGAGACAAAGCTGTGGTTTTGGTCAGGGGTCTATCTGGGAGACAGGAGCAAAGACAGGGCTGGAGAGCTGTGCTCCTGCAGGGCTTCTGGAGCAGGGACTAACAGCTCTGGGATGAGCCAAAATGGGGTCCTGGCCCATAGGCAGGGTGGCAGCAGCCCTGCAGGTGGCTTGGAGGGGATGATGAAGCCTTTGAATGACCCCAGGGCCCTAACACTGTTATGGACAGATCCTGAGTTCTTT
Source organism: Cephalopterus ornatus (assembly GCA_013396775.1). Lineage (NCBI taxonomy): Eukaryota > Metazoa > Chordata > Aves > Passeriformes > Cotingidae > Cephalopterus > Cephalopterus ornatus. Next base: position 110,787 of record VZRE01011746.1, read on the forward strand.
TTTCAAGGACAGTATGTTCCCTTTGAGCTCTATCCCCGAGTTCGGTATGTGGGGCTCAGCTTCCATTATCTGCATATAAAGGACTAGGTTTGCTGGTAGAAAGTTGAGATATGATCTGTTATCAGTTAATGAAATCTAAAGCTATCTTAAAATTTGCATTTGTAAGATTTCACACCAGGTGTTCCATATTCTCCTTTGGGACATAAAACTATTGAATCCTGGCAAAGGGTGCTGCTACTGATTTTATTAAGATTAATCTAAAATTTGCTTTCCTGTAGACAGTTAAAAATATTATTCTCCTTTTTTTTATCCTTAACATCTATTTTCAGCTGTCTTACTTCAGATAATTTTAGGTATCCAGACGGTTACCTATAACCACTTCATACAGCAGCCTTCTTTTAATTTTGAGCATCTCAAGATTTTTTTTCCCTTAGTGACTCAATTTAATGTAAAAAACCTGTAAGGTTAGCTATCTAAAAGTTAAAACTTTAGCTATCTAAAAGTTAAAGTTAGCTGTCTAGACAGTCTCTAAGGCCAGTGGAGAGGAATAAAGATCTGAAAAGTGATTTAATCCCATGTATTTTAGACATCTGAGCTATGATGGGCCAAACCATTTGTGAGGTAAATGCCTCACTACACTAAGTGTGAGTAACTCAAATGATAATTTACAGAAAAAAAAATTAAATGGATAAACTTATATAATAGGCTTTTTTAGCTTCATATGTATGTATTTAAACTGCATTCCTCCATAGGTATTTATGCATCTGACTTTCTTGTATCCACTTGTAATGCATATATTTTTCTATGGTGTACCCTTTCCATTTGTTTTTTTGCTTGGAAAAAAAATTGTAATTCTATGCACTCTTGTCTGAGGTATATGGAAAAAAATACTGTATACACTACAAGTATAACTGAGGCTTGAATCTTCTCTTGAATCTTTTTTAATTCTCTTTCTAAATAAATTTTCCACTAGGATAACCTATAAAACTGTGGAAGAACACTCTCAAAGCAAAACAGACAAGGCAAACGGAAAAGATGATCTTCAGTAAGAATAGCTGATGTATGTTATATTATGAAATATAATGGTGTGCATTTCTAAAGAAAGCTGAATTACATTCCTTTATATTCTTCCAGTGTACTCTATCATTGTCACTTTTAAAGTAGGAATCACCCTTTGGTGGTTCTGATTCAAGTGTTATGATCTGTTTGTGTTTGCTATAAGCTAGCCCTTAGCTATCAAACTAATGGGCCTAAGTGTACATTTAAGTACGTAAATCATCATGCCTAAATGCAGATTTCTAACTTTAAGCATAAAATATGAAAATTCGTTTCCTTAAAATATAATTACAAAAGCCAGACTCAGAGATAATATTTCAGTTTTACTAAAAATGGTATTTTAAAATGCTGTCTTTTGAGCTTAGGTCTCTCACAAACACTTTGCTGTGCATAAACATGATTTGAAACTTGTGTATAATAATGCTTTTGAGAGATCAGAATATTTGTTATTCATGGCTATTACAATCTGTTCATGTATAGCAAAGTTTTTAGTGTTGCAGCTTTTGCATTTAATGAAAGCTGAGAAGGGTGTTTTTTAGTCTGTTGTTTTATATAAAATAGCATCCATAAGTCAATGATAAAGATTTGAGATACTTTCCTTTTCACTTCTCTTTTGTTCTGAATATGATGGTACATACAATTCCAAATATATTGTGCCTGGGTCTTCAGTAGTTATGTGACAAAGAACAGTCCTCAGAGCTGTTTTCTCTGGCTTTTACAGTTTAACGATATTGCATCAGAACAGTAAAACCCAGAAATATGCTCTCTGCTTTTCATAAGGCAGAAACAGATGCTGAAGTTAGGATCCCTTGCAGTCTGGACAATGTCTTCCATTACATCTCCAGTCTCCTAATCTAATGCAGATAAGGAACATGTGTGGGACCCTGCATTGCTACTAGGAGGTAGAACATTGAGTGGTAGAATATTTTGACTCTCACATTGTGTTAACTCTATAATGAACAAACTCTAGCAATCTGAGACAAGAAGAGAGCAGCTTGAATAATATTACACAGTAGCTTTTGAAGGGGTTCTTTTTAGGACTTTGGTTTGATCTGCTTGACAAAATGGCACAAACTCTGGCCAAAGCCATTTCTGTATTTGTTTCCAGTCTCTCAATATTGTTTCAATTTTGTACACCTGTCAGGTATCCCACCCTCAAGGGGAAGGGAGCATACAAGATTTGTAAATGCTCATGGTCCAAAGAAATTATAGAAGTTGGAGGATCCACAAAAGCTTACAAAGTTTTATTCATGAATTACACACTTGGCACGGGAATGGGTATGTTAGTCCCTGATCTCCTCATGTAAGCAAGTGGCAATGGGTTTTGAACAGAGAGGTAGAATGAAACGGAAGAGAGAGAGGGAGATGGATTGAAGAGAGGGAGAGAGAAAGAAAGAAAGAAAGAGAGAAGAAGAGATAGCCAATCCTGCTTCTGGTCTTGATCCAGCTGGGGCATTCAGGGTCTCGAGGGCACTGCTCAGACTTCATGGGGTTATCTTTTTATAGGTAAGATTTCCCCATCCTGGAGGTAAGTTTCTTGCTTTCGATGCAAATTACTTATCATATGTAGTCCATTCCTTTAGACCTTTCTGGAAATGGGATGGAGGGCTTTGGCAGTCTTTGGTTGTCTTGATCATACTCTACAGTTCATACCTGCTTCTTGACTTCATTCCTATGCTTGTGCTGTAATGTGTTGTGCTCATCTCCAGGAGCAAGGATGTTTGCCCCAGAAAAATGCTTCCCTACCTCAGTATGGCCCCCTTCTGTGGTCATATCCTGTTCTCTCTCACAGCACGTTATTGCCAGCAATCCTTGGTTGTTATTGCCAACAATCCTTGGATTTTATTACCAGCAATCCTTGTTTGGCTCTGCACCTATCCAGCTATCAGTGTTTGAAACATACACAATAGCCCCCTTATCTTCTAGGCTGCTACAACCACTTCACCTCCAAGGCTTTTTAAGGTAGCAAACCATTTCTTTCATATAGTACTTAACTGCTTGACTGATTGCAATCTCTTTACCTGATTATACTCGTTGACCAGCAAGGTGGTTTTGGGCCTCTGACCACCCTTCCTATTTATCAGTGTGTTAGTTAATTATTTAGTACTTACTTTTCAGTCTCTTGCTAAAGCAACAGTAGCCTTGTAGCTTTCCCAGCTGCTAGAGTTATATTTTTACCAAGAAGTAGTAAATAGGATAGAGGCAGGGAATGCATGTACTTTGCTGCTTTTTCTGCCCAGGAAATCCCAAGTTTTTCTAATTTTCAGACAGCTGGTCCTTTATTAGCTGGTCAATCATGCTAGAAAATCCACATGTAAAGAAAGAAAGAAAGGCATTGCATAGACTAAGGCAAGCCATTCACTTTAGCAATGCTGATTCTGTTTTGCAGCACAGGAAATTATCTTAGAAAATCAAAACAAAAATTCAGCATAGACAGTGAAGAATATAACAGGACCACTGTGAAGACTTGAGAGATTGTTTAGTTTGATTAACTTTGAGAAAGATCCCAGTCTTCATGTTTATTAAATATGGCTTAAATATAGAAATTTTTACTATTGGTGAACAAAAGTAATGATGAACAAATTGGTGAAAAAAGATTGGTGAACAAAATATGAGACTGGATGTGGCACTTAGTGCCCTGGTCTAGTAACCACGGCAGAAGTGGATCAAGGGTTAGACTTGATGATCTCAGAGGTCCTTCCCAACCCGGCTGATTCTATGATTCTAAGATTCTATGAAATTATGGCTTCAAGATGAGTATCTCTAGACATGAATGGAAAAGAAGGATCTATTGGTAGTTCCAGAGCATGATGGGATGAATTATACAAGTTTTCCATTCTAATTTTGGCAACTAGATGTACAGAAGTTGTAATTGAGGAAAATTATCCATTTTGTTTGAGAAGACATATCACTTATCCTTCTAATCAAGTGGAAAAACAAGAGTTAGTGACTTCAACTTTCTAATGTTTAAAAAATGAAACGTCTTACAAAAGCACTGTAAAAAATTAATTCCATGATATAATGACAAAATTTTTCTTTAAATTCTACTAGTTGAAGTTATTAGCTGTATATTCTTGGTATCCCTTCATCTTTTCCTTTTAGAGTGTCTATTATCAGCCCAAGTTTGTGGATTGTCATTGAAAACCAGGATTCATCAACTTCAATCCCTATAAGAAAGCACCAAGTTATTTTTCCTCTTTTTTTCATTTATATGGAGAACTGTAAAATTTTATCTTATCCCCAATTGGCAATCTGTAAACTTCTGCAACGACTAAAATTTCATTTTCCTCCTTTACTTTTCCTCCTGTTCTTAACCCACTCTGCTTCATTAATTTTTTCTTGAATTGATAATTGATCATCATTTAGTTGATAAATATTTTTAGCTTGTTCTCCCTCAAGTTTCTAGTAGCAATGATAATAATGACAAATAAATAAATTACTATTTGGTCAAAATCTCTTTTGGTGTAGTATAGCTAAAGGTCTCACAAAGATGATAAAGGCCTTCATCTGCTGAAGAGAGCTAGAAGGTACCCTTTTACATTCACAGTTCTCCTGGCAAGGATAAAACCAAAGCACAGTAGCCTATATTTCTGTAATTTTGCTATATGAAATAATGTTATGTTTTTAAAACTGAGTATGATGTTCAGAAAGCCTAAAACATGCATAATTTTCACATCAACAAGATCTATTAATTAGTTCCCTCAGTCCTTATGTGAACACAAGTGATGATTTTAGTATGTAGTATGAAGTTTCAACTGTATTCTCTACATCTAAGTGATTATATTCTCTCCCACTATATCTATAGAAAAAAATCTTATTATAGTTACAGAGATGTGCTGGCCTCTGTGTTAATAATCTAATTTGCTTATTCTGTCCTTTATTGGTTAAGATAAGAAACCTTGTAATGGCAGAATTATTTAAGTGGTTCCATTAGTCTCTTTTGAAGGAACCATTGATTTTTAATGCTTTTACTTCCTAAGCTCATTTTGCCAAGGTTTTATTTACCATTAGGTTGCTATCTTTGCATGTTAATGCTTTTATTAACCTCTGGAATCCTCTAAGAGTCTGTGTTAACAAAAGCAATGAGCAAAACTTAAAATGTTTGGCTTGGATTTTACATGCTCCATGCAAAGCCTGATTCAGGAACATTCATTTTTAATATCTCTAAAATTAAAGAGCCTCTGTGTTTCAGGAACATGGGCTCAAAAACGCTGCAGAGCACTACAGAGAAAGACGGGTTTTGCTATATTTTTTCCAGCCTTTCCCATTTTTCTTCTCTGTTTTGCCCTATTCAAACAGGGAGAGCTACTAAGAGATATTCTTTTTTGTTTTACTGCATTCCATTTTATAATAATGATTCTTAGTGTGACATGCAACCAGACTGAGGGTTAAAAGAGAATTGATTAAACAGTAAATTTAGCCCTCCTTCAGTCATTGCATTAATCCTCAGCCTGTGCAATCACCCTGTAAGAGAGAAAGGTATGGAATTAATAACGGCCTTAGAGATATCTGATCTGGTGACTCGCAGAAGGGGCAGACTGCTACTGCAGGTTCTTACAATCGATTGTATTTTTCACTGTATTTTTCATTAAATAACAAGTTTCCCATATTCCACAGTCAGTAAATATTTTTCACTCTTTATGTAGCAGTATGATGGAACTGGTTAGCTCACTTTTATTTTGAATATTGTTGTCATTCTCCTTGGAGTATCAGACTGCAGCCCAGAGCATAGACCACCAGATCTGCATTCTGACAAGATGTTTTCTGGGAGCTGTTGTAAAATGCACTTATAATTGTTATTCACTAATCTTATTTACATTTCTCAACAGAGGCATGCCTTCATGAGCCGCTTTCCTTGCCCAAATCCTTTGACACAGCAGCCATTTGTTTCCGCAAACCCGCAGAGGAAGTGCTTGATGTGGCAATTGCTGAGGACTTGGTTTTAGAACTATGGAAGAAAATGTAGACTCCCTCCACAGGTCTCTCAGCCTTTGTGCTCTGGAAGCAGGTTCTGTAAATCTGATGTAGAAAAGGAGTGATTTTTGCCAAACCCTGACAAAAGGGAAGGGATGAGATAGCTTTGACTGGACAACTTGAAGGGCTGGAGAGTTTTATGTGTCTGCAATCCTCACATTCTTTGAAAATTGAAACCTCCTCTGCGATGCTCATATAAATGCCCATCTGACATCAGGAATAACCACATATTTACTTTTTTTATAAATATTTGTTGTCTTTTTGACCAAATAGATTAGTTAAATCTCCTTTGAAATTTTAATCTGAAAACACTTGACATTAAAATGGTAGACAAGGAAGTAATATATTTGTCTGGGAAGTACAACCATGGAAGATGTTCTTCACTGCCTCAGTCTTTGCATGGTTTATGCTGTGGCCCTGGTTTAAAATGGACCTATGACCTTTAGAAGTGGAGATCAAAAGTTTGCTGTCATGGAATGTGACAAAAGTATGTAAACATGGCCTTTCTTGAGTCTGTAGCTGGTATTATAAACTTTTTGTAGTTTACTGGGCTCAATGGCTGCATTTCAGCAGAAGGCATTGGGAGAATTGGGCATTGATCTTTTATTTTAAACTCTTTGGTGGCCTGGTTAAGTAATATTGTAGTCTGTCTAGAAGAAACTAACAGAACCTAGTTCTCAGGAAAATGCGGCAATCACATCTCATAGAAGTTGGCAACTGGCATTACTTCCTTCCACACTTTGGAATGAAAATGGCACAAATGGATATATTTTGTACTGTATTTGACTTGTGTTTTGGAGGGTGTGAATGAACACAGCAGTTTAGTCTCTTCAGGAGATATCTGAACCTCAAATTTGCATGTTTGTAAGATAGTTACTGTGGTGATCAGCTTATCCAAGATGGAAGCACCTAGTACATGCATAAAGTTTTCAACACCTAAGTAATTATACAAGCAAAAATCATAGGTAATATAGAATCTTATCCTAATACACATGCCTTAAGTTAGAGGAACCATACCCTAGGAGTTACTGTTTCTCTTCATTGCCTGGAAAGAGAATGAACAGGTTTAGACAGAGATGCCTACTTGATAGTTACCACTCCTGGTATCTAGAAGGTGTCTTTCTGGATCTTGTTCTTGATTATGTAAACTCACAGTCCAGTCACTAAAAGATATTTAAATTGTAATGAATGACAACTGGAGGCAAAAATTTGGAAATAGATACTACAGTCATAGCATCCAAATGGCATTTGTTGAATTTGACTAGACATTCTTCATCCTCACAGAGCAGCTGAGCAAAATGGAAAGAATTAATTTACTCAGTGCAGGGACCTTTAAGTCACACTCACAGATTGCCCATAATTCAGTGCTACCTAATTCTTCTGAAGCCCCTGGATTGCTCCAAATAGGCTCCTCCAAGAGCAAACTGCTTTAGAAATGGTGAAGTCATAAATGATGTAAAAGAAATCAGTGCCCTTCAGCCTTGACCTCTTTTTTTTCAGCAGTAAAACCCTAGCTTCTGACTCTACAGATGATACTGACTGGCTTAACTAAGTTCTCTCTTAACTAATTTGCATTAAATTGGTGTCTGGTTAGATGGATCAAACTGATATTAACTCATTTTTTTCCCTTCAATGAAAGAATAACTGTCGGAACTCAGTCTTTCATGACAGCTAAGGAAGCATGCCATCTGTAAAATTTCAACTATTTTTGATTGACTCTTTTATTGCTGTTTAAAAGGCTCATTCGTAGTCTAAGCTGTCATGTTTCTACAGCTTTTGTACTATCATATTCTGAGGATTTGACAGTTTTCAAATCCAGTGCCAAATTAAGGTGATTTATTTCAATACAGCTTCACAGTTCATAAGTTTGTGATTATTCTTCCCAACTTTTCAATATAACTATTCCTTGAAAATTACTAGACTGTATAATATCCAGTAAAAATTATATAGAAAGAGAAAACATAATCGTCTGGTTTCATGTTGTCTTGTTGTTTGTGCCAAATTTGCTCACTGTAGGAAGTCAAAAGTCACAAGGCAAAAAAATACTTTGAAATACTTGCAAACTGTGAGAGGCATTTTCAAAAAGCCTTACTTAAACAGAAACATTGTATGATCTCTTGATAGATTTTCAAGTTTTTTTAAAATTAAATCTGTTTTGGTATCAGACACACAGTGCTGCAAGATACCCTGAATGATCTTGTCAGAAAACGGTGTTCAGGACTATTGGGTCAGCTGGTGACACTGCTGGAAACTCTGTATTACCTCTTCTGAAAGGCACACCAGCATGCTCTAAAGTAGCACAAGATCAGAGAAGCCAAATGTCAGATTTTGAAGACACCTTTTTTCTGTTTGGTTTTTTTTTTTTTTTTTAGCATCATAGGAATTTCACTAGAATTTCATTTTCACTGTCGATTACTTAGAGGTAAGCAGTTGAATTTCAGAAGTATAAAGTCATTCAATTGATACACGTTGTCAGGCAGCAGAATTAATTAGGAAACAAACCAAAAACATTTTTAATTTTTAATTCAAGCACACCTTTTATTTATCATTTATTGGTGAAAACACCAAGAAAAAAAAGTAACAGTATTTTTTTGTTTTATTTTTTAAAATATCTCTATTTATAATTAGCCTGACCCTTAATCTTCAATGCACATTTTAGTGTTGAAAAGTGGTCACCCCAGTTACTATTTTAAGTTAAATATTTACGTTAAAATACTGTGGCAAAACTCATGCAACAAGGAAATTCTGCCAGCAAGTCTTTCATGTCTTGGCAGTCACATGTGTCAGTAACAATAGAACAAGAACACTTCATCTTTTCATTTCTGCAACTCAGCTAGGAATGAATATATCACAGGTCACTGCAGTCTTGCCACTAGTCCAAAGAATGGGTCAATAAGGCATAATTCCAATTTATCAACAACATGATCTCTGGTTAATGTGTCACATAGTCCATATGATGACAAGAAATTCAATATAATTCTAGAAAGGAGCTGTGGTGCTGCACCATGTGGTGATCAGGCTCTGCTGGTTGTTGAAACGACTCTTCAGGGCAGTAGAACTAGGGCAGAACTAGAAACTTTTAACTATAAATACTTTGCTAAAGGAAATCAAACCTATTTACTCATGGCTATAGTAATACAAACAATATGGCTAGAAATGTAGGGGGTTTGTGTGTCTGTGTGTACGAAAGCATTATACTCAATACTTCTTGAGAGAATTTATGACATTATATTAAGCTAGAAATATATGATACCATGTAACTAATCTGCCTTACTCCAATTTATCTACTGCATTTTTTCCAGCCTGGATAAACATAATTACCTCTGCCCAAGGAGACTGTGTATAGAACAATAACTATGTGGCTGGAATGGTATTGTGTTGACATGTTGGAAATGATTTATGACTGTGAGGTAGGAGAAACTGGGCTATAATGAATGCAAACTCAGTCTAATTAAGAAAAAAGTAAATAAAGAAAATTTGGTGAGTCAGTATGCTTCTAATTTTTTCATCTAGTTATTATGAATGGCCTTCAAAAATTCTCACAAAATGTGCGTCCAACAGTCTCTGGGGTTTATGTGCCGTTTTTTGTGCCTTACTAGGCAAATGAGATTATTTGTAAGCTCATACAATTTTCACCAAGATAGTAGGAGGTACATCAAGACAGCCGGCCTTGCTCATCTTTGTGAATATATGTCAGTCATAGAATCACAGAATCATAGAATATGCTGGGCTGAAAGGGAGTCATCGAGATCGTTGAGTCCAACTCCTGGCCCTGTGCAGGACACCACAGGAATCACACCATGTGCCTGAGAGCATTGTCCAAACATTTCTTGAACTCTGTCAAGCTTGGTTCCATGACCACTTCCCTGGGAAACCTATTCCAGTGCCCAATCACCCTCGGGATGAAAAAAATTTTCCTGATATCCAACTTAAACCTCCCTTGGCTCAGCTTCATGCCGTTCCTTCAAATCCTGTCACTGGTCAAAAGACTTAAGAGATCAGTGCCTACTCCTCAGTTTCCCCTCATGATTTAGCTGAAGACAGCAGTGAGGTCTTCCCTCAGTCTTCTCTTCCCCAGGCTGAACAAACCAAGTGACTTCAGCTGTTCCTCATAAGACTTTCTCTCCGGACCCTTCACCATCATTTGAGCTGAGATTTCATGAAGTTAAAAGGTGTAGAACTACACACCTTCCTATTTTCAAAAGTGTGTTTTCTAGACAGAGAGGTGAACTGGGTTTCCCAAATACACAGATGCCCTCCATTGTACTTGACAATGTTAAGTTAACAGTTTACAGTTCTGCTGTAAAGGTAAGATGGAGGGACTATTTCTTCTGCTGCTTCAGTTACTTATATAAGCATGTTTGCAGACACATTTTAGAACGCCAAGAATATTTTCATAAAAATTTTGCAAAAATCTAAGTGAATTTTTAATTGTGATTAAAATCACAATAATAGGTGATAAGCTAGTGATCGGAATGCAAAACTTTCCTTTCTTAGGCTAATACCACAAAGTTGAATCAAAGAGATTTGTTGAGCCTTGTTTCAGGTTATAGCTTCAGTCATTCATGGACAAGTAGCATTTACAACCTTTTGGCACATAAATCAGATTGTGCTAATGTTATTTGTTTATCAGGGCATTAACACTTGGTTCTCAATATCCTGAATCAAAAGCCTTCCTAAAGTAGTGTGAAGTCTCTGATAGATTTTTGGTTCCAGATGCCTGAAATTTGTAAATATCCCTTGTTGAGGGCAGCAAGAACTTTTGTTTGTCTTCTGTGATCAAAGCAGCAAAATTCTTTGTGCTTTAAATGATCCAAGACTTAGTTATGTGGCAATTAGGATTGTTATAGATATGTTTTACAGGGCTTCTAGCAATCATCTGATATTTAACTTTCAGTATTTGTCCTTGTAAATCTTAATTAAATGCCTTTCCAGTCTCTAAATTTAGATAGTCATTTATCATGTTTCAGCAGTAGTATCTCTGTCCATGAAACCCTCCTCCACGTTAACATGCAGCATATAGTACCAATGAATGCCATGCTCACCTTCAAAAGAATTGGTAATACTGGAAAGCCAGAGTTATTCTGGCAGCATAATATTCTCTGTAAAGAAAAGCATAGTGCCTAGAATTTTTATGCTTCTACCCCAATTATCCTGAACATTCTTGATGCTTTGAACTACTAATACAAGGCACGATTTCAGAAAGCAAATTGTTACCAAAGATTGTGCAGTCATGATATTTAGGACCTGCAGTTGCCTGAATGTATCAGTATGAAAGGCAATTAAAACATAAATCATAAAATACACTCATTGTTAAAAGTTTAACTTTCTATAAAATGTATTTATCAGCATTTTTTATAATGAGTATGTCACAAATTGGGACAAGAGATACAAAAAATGATCTTGACAAGTTAAGGATTAAAAAAAAATGTGAAGAAGATAACTAGCTGAAAGGTTGGGAGTGAAAAATCATTAATTTGAATCACAGAATCATAGAATATCCTGAGCTGGAAGGGACCCACAAGGGTCATCGAAGTCCACCTCCTGGCCCTGCACAGGACCATATCAAGAATCACACCATGTGCCTGGGAGCATTGTCCAAACCTTTCTTGAACTCTGGCAGACTTGTGCCATGATCACTTCCCTGGGGAGCCTGTTCCAATGCCCAACGGCATTCTGGGTGAATAACCTTTTCCTGATATCTAACCTAAAAGTCCCCTGACACAGCTTCATGCCAGTTCAGAAAATAGAGAGAGTTGCTATTTTTTGCACTATTACTGTAGTCATCCAAATAAAAAAAGAGATGTCATGAAAAAAGCTAACAAACATTACTCTTGAATGAAAATTCTTAATGCATGACAACATTAATCCACTTGAGAAACTTCAAGGTCATAAAGTCACTGTTGTCAATCTAATCAAAGGGTTAAGGAGCCCACAGAGGTGGTGTCTCTACCAATGTGGTGTTGTGAACTGCCCTTAAAGAATTTTCAGGTAACAGTTGTGAAGAGCTTCAAGATCAGTGGAGTCAGAGCCAGGTGCAATGATCAGGAATGAGACCTAACTAAGGTTGCTCACAGCATGTTTTCGATTTTATCTTTCTTCAGTCAGGTCACAACTATAATAACTTCATATTATCATACTCTTTCTTCAGAAAATATTTGACGATTTCAGTGGAAGTGACTTCAAACCGTAGTTCGCTCTCCTGCATGTTGCTTAATGGTTTGTTCAGATAGCTGATGATAAGAAGGGGAAGCTGATTGAGTTCTACTGCAACACAATTTCACAAATACTTGTATAATCTTGGTCAGGTGGGGTTTAATTTTCAGTGAGCCTAATTAATTCATTTTTAAACAATCTGTGTACATATCATGCAATTGTTAGAGCAAGATAATGCTGAACTCTTCCAATTTACTTTGCAGTGTTAGGGTTGACTAATGCTTGTGGAGATTCTCTGCTACCATGCCCAGGCTTGGCAGTCCTCCAGCTACCACTTGCTTGCTTTTATCTTGGATGAGTCAATGGCAGATTTCTATGTGACTTCTTTATATTTCAGGTTCATATGGACAGTGTACAACTTTCATATTTAAATATTGTATGATAGCCAGATTTGAAGCACATTTGCATGTTCCTGGCGTCAATAGCACTGATCCACACCCTTATGGTGTTAAAACATACTACTGTTTCCTGTGCCTCTGTGTAACCTTCTGGTGGAGGATTTTTTTAGTCCACTGGATTCCTTTGCTCATCAGAGTAAAAAAAAGTTTATTACCAATGGAATGAGGATGCCATCACTTCAGAAAAAGGAGACATACCTGAAAGATCTAGCAACAAGTAAAAAAAAAATCTAGTATGATATACCAACTTCTCCTATTCGTGTTGTCTGTCCATGTTAAGGATAACTGATAAGTTGGTTTTTTTCTTTGTTCTGGACGAAAAGACTTTTTTTTTTTTCTTTTTATTGTGTAGAGCAATGAGGTGAGCAAACAACTTAGCCATATCTGATGCTTTCCTAAAAGTAAGAGAAAACAGTTGCAGGGGACCTCAAGGAGGCACTAGCTTTGTCTGTGCAAATAAACTTATGCTGGGCACAGATGTTTATACTGGCATATGGTGGTCTGTACAGTGACTGCACATGTTCTGATGGAAAATTTCAAAGCTGGCAAAGCGGTGCCCTGGCAGATAATGACAGGAATGTTCTGAGAGAGAGCAGTGGCCCAGGAACATTGCCTAGTTGTTGGTTTATGATGCAGAAGTGTAGTTTGGTGAGGCAAAAGGTTCTAGCTGTATGAACACATGACATGCTGGGCTAGTGACACCAAGAGCAGTTTCTGATTTGTTTTATTTGCTGATAGAGGCACAGCAATTTAGTCCATTCTCCTACTCCAAGACAAGTTCTGACAAGGAAAGTTATTAGTGATCTGACCTATCTGACAAAAGTTTGAAACAATTCAGATGGTGATAGGCACATTAAGTTATGAGTCTTTTTGTGTAATATGAGCATCAAGTATGAGTCTTTTTGCGACATTCAGAAATATTATTCAGAAAATTCTTGAAGTACTGTAAGACACAGTCACTGTTTGAGAAATAGTGGTTGGGTGCCAGCATTTTATATTGAAGCAGGAGCAGATGGTGAAGAGCCTGGAGGGGAAACCATACCTGACTTGTTCATCCTGGAGGAGATTGAGGGGAGACCTCATAGCAGTCTACATCTTCCTCACGATGGGAAGTGGAGGTGCAGGCACTGACTTCTTCTCTCTGGTCATCAATGACAGGACACAAGGGAACAGCATGAAACTGTGTCAGGGGAGGTTTAGGTTAGATATTAGTAAAAAGTTCTTCACCCAGAGTGGTTGGACATTGGAAAAGGCTCCCCAGCGAAGGGGTCACAGCACCAAGCCTGCCAGAGTTAAAAAAGTATTTGGAAAATGCTCTCAGACACGTGGTGTGATTCTTGGGGCTGTCCTTAACATCAAAAGGAAACTCAATATTTTCAAATACTGTTGTAGCAGGTCTAAAAGGGGAGAAGGAGGTGAAAGGCTGGAAATGACCATTCCCTCCTGTTCCCCCAAAAGGCTGGGTGCGATTTTTAATGAGGCCCCAGAGGTAACAACCCAAACCAGGACAGGCAAACAAGACTGAATATACATTCACAATGAAACTCACTGCTTCTGATGTTATGACAACATAGAAATAGTATATTAATAAAGCAATTTTGATCCCTTTCCCTAGTCTTAAAGAGAGCATCAAAATAGGCAAATAGTTCCCAATATTTGGAAATATGAACAGGCTCAGATACAACATCCACATGAGTACATCAAACAACATGGTGATCAGGGAGTTTTGTATTCAAATACACAAATACTTAAAAAGAAATTGTAATTCTGACTTCTCTCTCAGGCCCCACGTTGGGCGCCAAATTTGTGTTGGTTTAAAGGTAAACCAGCAGGAGAAATGAACCCAACTCAAAGAGATTATAAGTCAGAATTACAATTTAACGAAAATTATACAATAAATACAATTTTGCAGACAGCTGGTTTTTTAACCCACAACACTCAGTACCCTGGGGCACGAACACAATGGTGTTCGTTGGCCACCAGCCGAGCCCCACGTGGTCCCCCTGAGTCCAAAGTAAAAATAGGAAAAACCTGTTGGTGAGACTGGGGCTCGCAGTCTGGTTGAGAGCGGTGGTCGCAGTCTGGTCGAGGTTCTGGTCCTCCTGCCTGGCTCCCACGAGTGGAGTCAGAAGTCCCAAGACTCCCAGATTGTATACATCCAGGTTCAGGCAGGAATGCTCAGCCCCTCCCCCAGGGTGGGGAGTTTCACAATAGGTGATTGTGAGTCCTGGGTATGAGGACAGGAACATCCTCCTATCTCACAGGCCTCTTAACACCCAGCTTATAGCCTGAGGTGTGCTCTGGGCAGCTGCTGCAAATGGCCTGTCGTTAACAGTTTCTGGGGAATGGCATAGAGGGTATAGAATACACAGTTTGGGTTACACCCACACAGTGATGGACCACTCCCGGCTGCTTTAACTAACTGGGACACCTGTGCAGGGCTTGATGATCCCTATGGGTCCTTTCCAACTCAGGATATTCTATGAGTGTATAATTCTATGATTTCTGGTCTGAGTTGGCTCATTTTTTTTTCTTGTGGGAACTTATATTAGTGATCATTTCCAGCACAAGCAATTTCTGCAGAGATGCACATATGACTTCTCATCTGATCTCCACAACCCCACCACAGTTTCCAAAACTGTCATATCAGTCATACTTCTCTATTAGCTTGGGACTTCCTACGGTGGCTTGGGTTGACTGGCAGGGAGTGACTCCTGTCAATCAGCTGGCTCATTTCTCTTGATCCAGCTGAGTGTATACTCCCAGGCTCTTCTTAAAAGCAGCGCAGAGAACTTCTATCAATTTTTCAAACATTTTCAAATCATACAAAAAAAAAGCTCATTGCAGCATAGTTCCAGAGTGTGACATAAGTAAGTTGGAAATTATCTTACTGTTTCTGCATTATTCTAATACTAGGAAGGAAGAAGAGCTGAATGTTATACCAAAACTCACGGTGATATATACCATTTTTGTTACCAAACAAAATGTGTAAGGCATAATAACTACTTGTTACTTTTCTCATGTCTCACAGGTCTGAAATTGTAATTTGTCTTCTACTAAAAAATAAGAGTGTTATTTGTTTTCCAACCTCTATGACTAGACAGCTAGAGGAAGCAAAAAATGACTAAGATTTTTTCTAGGAGTTTCAAAGGACGTGAGTGAGGTATCTCTGGAATGGAGTTCCTGTGGGCTCAGAACAGGCAGAATAAAGAGCTGCTTGAGCAGAGCTCAAGATATTATAAAAGTGTCAAGGTCAAATGGAGGCATGTGTTGAAGACTGCTTTACCTGAAAACAATTGTAGCTCTCTCCTTCCTGTCTACCATTGAAAGGCAACTCAGCCAGCCTATTGTCTTGGTCAATGGGATGATCTACTCAACATGTGGTCTACTGACACCTGACAGGATACACCAATCTCAGAGGGGAAAAAGAATTGTAACACAGGACCTAGTGGGGCTTGTTGATAGAGCTTTAAGCAATCTTGGAAGGGAAAATAAACAGGTTTGCCACTGATGAGTGATGGGTTGGTGTGCCAAAACTTGAGAAAACAAGCACTGATGGGATCCCTCAAACTGTCTCAATGGGTGTTGACTACAACGTACCACATCTGAAATGTTTCTATACCAGTGCATGCAGCATGAGGAACAAAAAAGGGGAGCTCAAAGCTTTGGTCCAGTCCCTGAGGTTTGACATCATTGGCATAAGTAAAACCTGGTGGGATGAGAGCTGTGACTGGAGTGCCCTGTTGGAGAGTTACACGCCCTTCAGGAGGGATAGGCAGGGCAGAAGAGGTGGAGGGATGGCACTGTGTGCGACCAATTCTAAAGTGATTAGAATGTATGGAGCTCACAGTTGGCAATGACACAGTTGAGAGCCTCTGAGTAAGAATCAAGGAGCAAACAAATAATGTGGATGTCATCATGGGAGTCTGCTATAGACCTCCCAGCCAGGATGATGATGCAGACAAATTATTCTTTGAGGAACTAAGGGTCACTTCCAAATCAACTGTCCTTGTCCTTATGGGGGACTTCAACTTGCCAGAGATTAACTGGGAGCATCCCACAGCTGGTAAAAACCAGGTCAGAGGATTCCTAAAAAACCTGGATGACAGCTTTATGGAACAGATCCTAAGGGAGCCAACTCAGAAAGATGATCTTCTTGATCTGCTGCTTGTCAACAGAGTGGATCTCATGAGTGGAGATTGGTGGCTGTCTTGGCCACAGTGACCACGAGGAGATCAAGTTTAAAATCTGTGTTAATAGGAGGAAAATTGTCAGCAAAACCTCAGCTCTGGACAGGAGGAGAGTGGAATTCAAGCTGCTCAGGGAATTACTAAGTGAAGCTGCCTGGGAAAATGTTTTTGCAGGTGCTGGG